>VZZY01006083.1:0-20507 GCA_013400335.1 Eurystomus gularis | reverse complement strand
CTGCAGGGATGTTGGACTAGATGACCTTTAAAGGTCCCTTCCAACTTAAACTATTCTGATTCTGTTATTCTATAATTCTATGATTCTATGAAACTGTAGACAAAAACACAATGTGGGAATATGGGGTGTTAATAGGACAGTACAGAAATACCAATATTCTACTCGCAGTTTCCAGAGATTATATGGTCTTAAATATCAACTGATATCTCCCAAGAAAAGGTTTAAGTGAATGTCCGTAGTGGATCAAATAATCTTAGATGAGCTACCTAAGCAGGCAGTAAAAAGAAGTGTCCTTCATTTTGATTTAGCTCCTAGCCCAAGCGCTACTTGTAAAGGCCACTTTCTTGGTGACTGCACAGTGAAATGCGCATGATTGTGTTTGTGCCTGGTCTGTGAGAGCTTGGGGTCTGGATGATTGCTTAAAGAAGGGCTGCTGTGGAAGAGAGAACTTATGTCTCTTAACTTCCTAAGCAAACCAAGGATTTACAGAGATTAATAGCCTTTACATACCCTATAATTAAGCCACATGTATGCATTTATATGTGTATTTGAATTACACTGCATAAATATATTTTATATGTAGGAGGAAACATTTGGAAATCTCTGCAGCAGCTGCAGATGCCCAGGCCCTGGCAGCAGCAGCAGGGTCTGTGGGTGAGGGTGCGCTGCAGGGACGGCCCCTGTGCGGAGAGTTCCAGCCACTGGAATGGCCCCGGCGCAGGGCACTGCCAAGCCCCTCAGCCACGGGCATGCGGGTGCCTCGGGGAAAGCCTGGGCGAGAAAGGGCAAAACGCTGCCCGGCAGCCAGGGCTGAGGGACACAGGGTGAGCAACAGCCCTGCGAGCCCCGAGGAGAGAGCAGGAGGAGGGCAGGAGGTGCTCCAGGCGCCCCAGCAGAGATGTCCCTGTGGCCCCGGGAGAGACCCTGCCTGGGCAGGTGTTACCTGCAGCCTGTGGGAAGGCCCCAGGCTGGAGCAGGGAAAAATGTGTGGAGGAAGGAGCAGCAGAGACAAGCTGTTATGGACTGACCACAGCCCCATGTTGCCCATTCCCCGGTACTGTTTGCAGGGGAAGAAGTTGTGGAGTCGGCAGTAAAGGAGTGAAGTTGAGCCTGGGAAAAGGGGCAGCGTACTTTAGTTTTTGTCTTTGTTTCTCAACCCAACTTTATTCTAATTGACAACAAATTAAATTTTCCCAGGTCAAGCCTGTTTTGCTCATGACAGTACTTGGTAAAGGAACTCCCTGTCTTTATCTTAACCCATAAGCTTTTCCATCTTATTTTCTCCCTGTGTTCTGTTGGGGAGCAGGAGTAAGAGAGCAGCTGGGTGGGTGTCTGGCAGCCAGCCAATGTCAACCCACCATGATCTCACAGCAGCAAATTAGTTGCCAGGGCCCCAGTGTGTACCATGTTGGCTGTGGTATTTAACCGTAGAAGAAAAAGCTGCTTATTGTCTCAAATAACCTCTGAGAATTTGATTATGATACAACATTCAGCATTTATAAGACAGTGAGGCATCAGCTGGAGAACAGCTCTCTGAAAAGTGAACTCTTGTGAAACCTGCCAGAAAATGTGGGAGAAAACAGGAAGGCTCTTGCCTGATGCTATCACAGAGGCACTGCTCTGAGGAAGCAGCTTCCTCAACCCAGAGAGTGAGAGGTTGTCAGGTCAAGACGTGCCCTTGTCCCTGTATGAATGTTCACAAGAAGACAGCTACAAAAAAGCAATGCGTCCTGTCAGGCAGCGTGCAGAGTCCAGTGTACATCCATCGGACAAGAAGAATATGCTTGTCTGACAAGGTGGGAACTCTATCAGGAAGTACTTGCTGGGTTTGTTATTTTAATTTTTGAAAATACAAGGATTTACCAGCATTTAGCATTCCAGTCTTGCAATGTCTTGATATACACACAGCTAGTAGGACGTGTATCTCTCCTTTCCCACTGTTTTTCTACAATGTTAAAGCATGAGGATGTTCCATAAGCCAGATTCTTGCTCTCTTAAGACATCAGGGATAAAAGCAGAATTACAGCGTAATTCATTCTTAGTCCTCTCTGCTACAGGGAATGCATAGCTTTTGAACTTACCTCTACCCAAGGAAAATATCTTTTTTTTTCTTTTTCAAAAAATCTAGGTCTGGTATGTTGCCTAGTCTAACTGAAGGTAGGAATATTCTTGCTAATATATCAGCCCCTGTGTACCTTCTGCTCACTGTGATTTATAACTTTTCCATTGGGAAAGATCTGACTGCTCCTGGGAAACTGAAAAAACACCTCTTATCTCCCAACCCTAAGTAATTCAATTGCCTAATGAAGTTTGTTTGTAAAGGATTGATGTAGTAAGGTGTTTAACTGTGTCAGTCAGGGTTAACTTGCTTCCAGTTAATTTGCTCAGTCGGAGAGAAGTTCTACAAAAAAAAAAACCCAACACTCCGGTATCTAGATCGCTCTCTGGCACAGCTCCATCTCGATTCTCTCAGACACCTCCAGGAGAAACCCTATGTCATTACATTCATTTTCTCCTCCTGCAGCTAATGGAGGGGCAAGAAGAGGAAGAGGCGGTTCCAGAGAACAGCTCCCATCCTCCTCTCCTACCCCATTATCTATAAAAAGCATGAAGAGACAAAGTTGCTCCTGAAGATGTTTTAGCTAAGCAGGATGAATCCAGTAAGCCTGAGCTAGGAACTCCTAACTCTTGCTGATATAATGAGCAACCTAGATAACAAAGGCTGGAGCCAATCATCCTGAAGCAGTTTGAGCAGTGAGTGAGCTCTGAGAGCCCCACTGTTCCAGAATTGAAAGGCAATCAAAATATGTGTTGTGCTATGTGGAAGAAGAGGAAGAAGCAAGAACGAGAGTGCTGAGATTGCCTGGGGTTGTGGAAAACAAGAAGAAAGTGAGACGGCTTTTGATTCTTATCGGCAAACAGCATCCACAGGTGCATTAAGGGAGACAATCAGAAGGTAACTGGTTTTGACAGCGGCTAGTCTGTAGGCATAGCATTTTGTTCTGCTGAAAACAAGAGTGCCTGAGCTGTTAGGAACAGATGCCAGAGTCTCTGGGAAATTACATATATGCAAAGTGACAGTTAAGGCAAAACAACCCCCCCTGACTGATGTGAGTTGGCGGCCCCAGGGCCACTGCTACTTTGCAAAAAGAAACTCTACCTACCCATGTCAGTAAATGCTGGCTGTGAATTGCCATGGTATCACCAGAGGTAGGGGTTATCTGCAGTTGCCTGAAATAGTCCACCCAGACAGGAGTGTCATCTTCTCAGAGTCTGAGAGAGGAGAGAGGCTGGGGCTGCCCACGGTCAGCCAGCTCCCTCTGATGGGTCATCAGCCAGGTGGTGCGCCTGAGACAGAGAGGACTTCCAAGACACAGATGTCAGAGTCATACTGTAAGGATTACTGCCACCGTAGGCAAGCAGCACTGACAGAGGAGAAGTCAATGAGCTTAAGTACCAGTGCAGCACACTGTCTGATGTGTTAGTCTGGCTGCAATTGTGTAGAGCTGGGTGTTAAAAGTATTACAGCTGGGCGTTTTAATGGTAAACTCTCTTGTTGTAAGGGAAGAAAAGCTGGGGAGCATGCTCACTCCCAAGACAGAGTTTGTGCAGAGTACTGAGGATCCAATAAAGTTATGCAAAACTGTTTGGCTCTGGCTACAGACTCAGGAGTCTTAAACCCTGAACGTATAACGAACATCGCACCCTGCTAGCAGGTGCCAGTCCAGACTGTGGCAGTCTCTGCAGCTCAGGAAACAAGCATGCTAGGCACCACGCAGGTGTTGAGGTCCCTGATGAGTGCAGGGATGGAGAGGAGAAAGGGAGAGTTGCGTATAGACACATACTTAAGGACATACTTACGCTGTTTGTGGACTGAAATGAAAAAAGTGTGCAAGTATACTTGACCATCAGATTTTAAAGATACTGAACATGATTAAGGAGCCAAAGGGAGACAAGTAACTTCAACTGAGAAGGTACAAAGGCATTTGCAAATGGCAAAGGCCAAGGAACAGAACTTCAGTAGAGCAGGTGCTACATAACAAGGCATATCATTTTAGACACCGTCTCTCACCTATTTTCTTCAAACTTGCCCTTAAGTCACTGGATGGTGCAGAAAAAGATGAGAAAGCTCTTCTGGGTTCTCAAACCAGCAGTTTTGCTTGTTTGTTTCTGTTCTGTTTTATTTAGCATAATTCAACAGCTGATTTTTACTAATAAAGTAGCCACCCTGAGGTTCAGTGATGAAAAGGTCAAGATTAAGACTGTGAAGTCTATGAAGTGAGCTAATAATGGGGAAGAGATGTAACAAAGGTGTAAATTCAGTGTAACAGAAGATTGAGAATATGACATTCTCAGGGAGCAGAAAACCAGCTTGGCATTGTGAGATTCAGATAGGAAGGGAATCATTTAAAGTCTTGCTATTTAGATTAAACAGTAAGGATCTGAGCCACCAGCAACACTGGCAGCATGGCCGTCTGATGGAAACTTCTCCTTTTCAGGACATCCCAGTAATGGCAATTTCTACAGTTGCGTTCTTTTTTAACATAAAGTACTGGTCAGATACTGTTCTCAGACAAGTTGATACACACCTGAAGTAACTATACTAACATGCAAGAACTAATCTGGTGCTAGCGCCAGCACAACTGACAGCAGTGTGCTGCACTCTGTTGTGTTTTCATCTGTTAGTGGGAATGGCAGAAGCACCTGCAGTGGGTAGCCTTCCAGCTGCAGGAGATTCCAAATGTGGATGGATGTTAAGACAATCAGTTCTAGTTTGCCTTCTGCTTCACTATGACTTTAGATAAAGGAATAAGGTGCTAATGTTACCTGGAGAGGAGAATGCTCTGATTCTGGTGTTGTGGGAGGTATTATGCAGGTTTCCTCTCCCTCTTATCCTTGTCAAGGCTACATTCAGCCTCACAGTATCTTACTTCTGGAATATGATAGTGTCCAACAGTGTTTTATGTGATGCAGCAAGTAACTGTTTTTTATAGTTCTCTTTCTATCATTGGAAAGTGAGAAAGCTGTATTTGGCTTCTTTATTTTGTGTCTGTTTGATTATGTCTTTATATCATGTGGGTTGAAGAGGTCTGTCCCTCCAGAAAGGACCTGGGGTGCAGCTTGGTATGCATACGTCAAGCTTTCATGATGTGCTTGACACTGGACATTGCAGGAATTTAGTGCTTATTTTATGATCCAAAGCTATTGAAGTCAATATAAAGAGGTCTCCTGTCTCTGAATCAGGCCCTCATGTTGCCCTTTACACTCATGCAATAACTGTCGTTCAGGACATGGACGTGTTGTTGGATGTGAGAATCCAGAAGAGAAGGTTCATTCTAAATATCTCAATATAAATTTGAATAAACTACTCCAAGCCAGAGGTAAACATTTGGGTAATAACGTGTTGTCTGATGAAAACAGGTGGAAAGGATGTAATTCATACAGCACATAGCATCTGCTGGACTCTAGGTAGATGAATCCTAAAAAACCTGTGTTCATAGTGGTCAGCTCAGTGAAAACATCTGCTGAGTGAAAAAACTGTGCCAAAATAAGCACACAAGATAGAGAAAGCATAAGCCCCAAACTGACTGCACTAAGAAATGTCGGGAGAATAAACCTGAAAATATTTTACTGATGTTGTAGATATTGGTAGCATGCTTTCACTCTCTGTATTATCTCTGGTTCTGGTGGTCTCCACCTCAGAAATTACCTGACCAAGTATGTCAGTTCCAATGTTGCTATAATAGTGACATGTTTTATTACACCTATTAAAGTTTATTTATGGCAGAGACTCCAGAAGCCTCATCCTCTACTTATGAAGTTTTATGCCAGTTAACAAGCAAGGCGCTAGCAACATAAATAGATGGAAATGATAATTTCTCCCTTCTTTTTACAATGTGTGCCCCATGCACTGAGATTTAAATCTCATATTTACTCAGGATATTGCTTGAATGACTGTGCTTTAGGGAATGACTAAGAGCATTTTTATTTTCTCCTCTTTTTGTACTACATTTTAAAAAGTTTTAATTCTGGCAGTTTATCAGCCAAATGCCAAATGTTTCACAAGCTGGAATATTTCAGGCAGCTCTCACCTATTAAGAAGTGTATGTTAGTATATCTCATTTACACAGAAGGTCACAGCCTGTCCTTACTTACAGCCTATGAAGCTGACAAGGTCACTATTAAGTCCTGATTTCTCTCTTCCTCATGAAATACCTTGGCCTTGACCAGATCTGCTTTCTCTGAGATAAGCTGTGAGGTGCAGGTGTGTTCTGCCTTGCACTACATGGGCCACATCTCCTTGCTGTGCATACTATCTTATCACATCCTCTTTCCATCCAGAACATGCACATCTGGATGCCAGAGCTGAGTGTAGACACAGTCACTTGAGACCTGTACTAAAATTCTCTTGGGCCCATGTCAATTGTTTTCAGCAATACCTTACATGAAGAAACAATTGGTCTCTAAGGTGCTTTTACATAACAATTTTAGTTCAGATGAGGATTTTTTTTTTTTTTTAAGCAAATTTATCGGTTGTCACCCTTACTCTGCTCTGTTCCATATTTGTATTGAAAGCATGCTAACTTCTGGATTAAAATAAACCAAAAGACACACTCTGGGTGCACTCTGATATCCTCCAAACACTAACAGGCATTCTGTTAACAGGATCAGCCTAAACCGTCCAAAGTAAACCCTTCCAAAATGTGTAGTGTTCATGTCAGATCCTCTGTACCAGCTGTTTCACTGGACAGATCCCCCCCTTACTGTGGAGCACTATTTGCTAATTTAGATCTAGCCTAAGAGGATATTAATGCAAAACTATTCCAGGTTGCATTAAACTCTCAGACAAGTGGCATGTATTTGGCAATTGATGGGCCAATAATGTAGTATGATAAATGTCCCAGAGTTATGTAATTCCAGCATTTAATTTTCTGGTACTTTATTTCAAGCAATCTGGAGATGGACAATATCAACAAAGTTGTAGCGATGTTTGCGAATACTACTACTAATAATATGAAAACATTACATCCTGAAACACAGTAAACACTCCGATTTAGATTCTCCTGTTTTGTATTTTTACATAATCTTTAAATGTGTTCCCCCTCAAAAAAATATTAACATTAAGCACTTTCCAGAGAGCTTTATCCTGCCCTCAGAAGTGTGCAACAAGATGTGTCACAGAATCACAGAATAGTAGAAGTTTGAACCTCTGGGACCTCTGGAGATCATCTAGTCCAACCCCCTGCCAAAGCAGGTTCACCTAGAGCAGGTTGCACAAGAATGAGTCCAGGTGGGTTTTGAAAGACTCCAGAGAAGGAGACTATACAACATCTCTGTGCAGCCTGTTTCAGTGCTCCATCACCCTCACAGTAAAGTTTTTTCTTATGCTTAGGCAGAACTTCCTGTGTTCCAGTTTGTGTCCATTATCCCTTGCCCTATCACTGGGCACCACTGAAAAGAGACTGACCCCATCTTCTTGACGTTTGCCCTGTAGGTATTTAAAAACATTGATAAAATCCCCTCTTTGAACAGACCCAGGTCTCTCTGCCCTTCCTCATAAGATAGATGTTTCAGTCCCCTAATCATCCTTGTAGCCCTTAACTGGACTGTCTCCAGTAGTTCCCCATCTGTGGCATCCCAGGTGAGCCCATAGCTTCCAGGAGTGCAGAGGTACCCACCACCTACTGCTCACCGCAGGAGCAGACAGGGGCTTTGCTCATCAGGAAAAGGTGGCTAAATCTCAATGACTTTGACGAGAATCAACTGTAAGATCTGCTGATGTCCTCTGCTCAGGGACATTTTCAGTCCCCTCAGTACCCAAACTCATGGGGAATTTCCATGGGAGGAAACACAATGTTCTTCCACAGGTCCCTGGGAACACCCTACCAGTAAAATGACTCAGTCTTTCATATACCTGTACTATCTACTGAACCATATTCAGACCTCAGTGTTCACTAAACTCTGTGCAAAGAATGGAAGTTCTTGTGTTCTTCATTTTGTGCTAGCCTAATAAGGGTAACTGGTCAAAATATAGAGAAGCCTTGCTTTCAGTTGGTAGGCTTTTGAGTCTATGATGTTTGGCATGAAAGAAATTAAAACCATCATAGACAGTAAAGCTGGAGGGAGGCAATAAAAATCTCATACTGTGGAAGTGACAAGCTTCATAAAAAGATAACCAGAAGAGGAGGGGGAAATGTACATGGAGGTGGGCACCTTAAGTTGCACATGTTCATCTAGGGCTGACTGTTAGACCCACGGAACCTTCAAAATTTGAAGCTACATTTATAGGTGACTTTCTTGCACCCTAGCCCTGCAATCCTCAAGATGCCAGGTATAAAAGTTGTATGGAGGATAGTTATCTCTCTGCTCCTATATTTTTGGGGGCAGGTGAAAGGACATGTGGAGAGCCAGTTCCTCAGCTTATTTACCCAGAACTTGAAATGAGCAGAAAATTCAGGAATGCAGAATTTTTTTGCTTATTCCTATTAGATTAGAGAACCCAGCAGAGAAATTGTTTCTTCTATATCAACATACTTATGAGATTTCGCTGATGATATTGTGGCAGCCGCCATAGCTACAAACAAAAGCAGAACTGGCGAGGGAATTGAGCTAAACTGAGAGCAAGAAAAAGATTTTTATCCTCCAACATTCCTGGCAAGATGACTGTTTCCATGGAAAGACAGAACAGCTGGGTGCACTGTTAAGTGTAAGATGATCAAGGACAACTCCAGTCAAGGATGGCTTGAATTGTCCTTCCAGTGAGACACAATGCAAACTGCAGAGGATGAGAGCAGACCTTAGTGAATTCTTACGATGCTTCTCCTGCCTATTCTTGCAACAAAACAGAAATCATCAGACATGTTAATTGCAGGAGCCTCAAAGCCAAACTAGATAATATTTCCAAAGGGAGGTGGGTGCCACCAAACCATGAATGTTTACTGCATAGGAATTGGGATATAATGTTACCCTTGCCTTTTGCATGTTTAAGACAGCACAGGAAAAAGGCAGTGGACTACAGGTAAAGTTGCTATGGGGCTGAAAGTCACTGATCATTAAGGAAGGTATAATAATACCCAATTTTGCTGCCTTTTGCATGTCCCCTTCTGCTTATGGATTCTGAAGTCTTGTAAGCCCAAGTGTTATTTGCGAATAGGGAAATATTCCCTGGTAAGGGCTCTTGGGAAACATCAAGTGGTGCCTGTTGTATTTCGGGGGTAAGAACAAACAAATAAAACCATTTTGATAAGCTCTTGAAAACTACATTTTTCTTAGCTATGCAAAAGTGAAAAGGATATTTTGCAATGCCTGTTGAGGATAGATCAAACAAATTGGCATCTACCTGCAAATTGATCTCTACAAAATAATGCCACAGTATACTACTTACTCTGTTAAAGGAAAGGGTCAGTAACACTTCCTAGAAGCTAATTTGAAACAATTTCTGCAAGTGTGGAAGGAAAAAGGCTGACATATATACTGGTGTAATTTATTTTTGTTTGTCATGAGGAAGGGAAAGAAACTTTTCCAGTTCCAAAGTCAAAGAATCTTCTCATTAGAGAGTGTGTGTAGCAGATCAGAAGTAGAAATTCCTTGTTGCATGTATGGAAAAAGTTGGATGTTTCAGTTAATTTTTTAACGGAAGGCAAGATCATAAATGGTACAAGCCACTTGTCCTAGCTAGCTGTATAGTAAGGCAGGAAAACAGGCAGGACAGGAGAAAGGTAGGCAGGAAGGAAGGGTACCAGGCAGGCAGGCAGGAAGGAAGGTAGGGAAGAAGGAAGGAAGACAGGGAAGAAGGAAGGAAGGCAGGGGAGAAGGAAGGAAGGCAGGCAGAACAGAAGGTAGGCAGAGGGAGGGGAAGTGGAGAGGGAGGTGCTGATCTCCCTGGTATCCAGTGGTAGAATGCATAGGAATGGTTCAAAGTTGCTCCAGGGGATGTTTAGTCTGGACATTAGGGCAGCATTTCTTTACTGAGAGGTTAGTCAAACACTGCAACAGACTTCCTAGATGGTTGATGACCCATGACTATCAGTGTTTAAGAGGCATTTGGGCAATGCCCTGAACAACATGCTTTAACCTTTAGTCAGACCTGAACTGGTCAGGCAGTTGGACTAGGTGATTGTTGTAGGTCCATTTCATATAGTCTATTCTAAAGGAAGGAAGGGAGGAAGCAAAAAGGAAGAGAAGAAACTTGAAATCTTGCATTCACTTCACTGTATCAATTGTTTATATTTTCTTCATATTCAGGTGTAATATTTACCTACCTAGCCAGATTTCATTTGCAGGTTTTAGTATCCTTAATAAATTTTATTATTGCAACAAAAACAACTGCCGATATCACAGACTCCTGACGGCCATAAATTGACATATCAGGCCAGTGAAGTGCTATTCAATTAAACCCACAGTTAGGTTATGTTAAGTCCTGATTAATTTGAGGCATGAAAGAACATAAGAGAATAAGCACCTCTATTCCTATGTAGTGGTTCTCATGCATTTGAACTGAAACATGGTGTTGATGTACCAGTCTGTTTGCAACTGCAGGAATGTAAATGTGTGAAGGACATTTTTATCTAGTGTATTCAGTCTGGCACCTTTTGTCAAAACAGAACTCAAACACTCCTGTCAGCCAAAACAGGTGCTTGTCTGTTAATGGAGCTGAAGTGAAAGTTTCAGCATTGTGTAGGTTGAAAGATAAGCTTAAGGGAAGTCTAGAGAATACATTTAAGTGCGTAAATTCTCTAGGCTCATGTAAGCCTCTCAATGGTACCCAATTCAAGGGAAAATACAAAGTGAAGCTTCTGGCAGCCTCCATCCCCATATAATCCTCTCTACTTTCCTCCAGTAGGGCTAAACATAGGCAAAGAGAGAAGACCAATATACTGAATAGTAGGTATGTCCATTACTAGCCAGTGTACTGTCATGTCTCAGTTGGAGCTCAGGCAAAAATCTACAGTGCAATTTGCTGAATTTCCTTTTTTGTTTCAGAGGTCTTCCTGTCCACAGTTTCCTTCCTTTCCCTTCCCCATCAGCAGTGCCTATCATGCAGGCTGGCGGGCAAATGTAGTGCCAGGAAAGAAACACCGAAGTTCCAGGCAAACTGTCTAGCACCCAACTCTTTCTTCAGTAAATAAGTAATAAAATTCCCTGTGCCTAAAACAATATTTCGACAGCTACAGAAGTCATCCTTCTGCAGCCTCTGGAGCCTTATCACTGTCTAGAAATATTCCCAAATCTCTTTGCTAGGTTTTTGTATTATAGTGACATGTTGAGGATTGTATTATATCAACCAGGACCTTCATCATTGTAGGTTACTTTACAGAAGTGGTCCTGAAATACCCTCAGTTATCTAAACAGCAGTCCAAAACCCTAAAACCAATAGTGAGTATCTACACACTAGAGTAAGGATACAGAAGAAGTTTTCCTCTCCCAGATTTTGAGTTACCAGCATCCAGTTCTCTCTCCTTTTCTCCTGTTAAAAAACGCCTTAGGACATGGATAAGCTCACATCCCTTCTCATGCTACTGTAGGAAAACTGTTGCATCTACATAGCTGTGGCTTGGAAAAACTGTTTTCAAGAGACTTCAGAACAAGACTTCTAGATAAGTGATCAGGCTACAATCAGACAGCATAAAAAGATGCTGACAGCCTGCTAGATGCTTCTGGCCTGCAGCAGATGTCCAAACCCCAGCTGCGATAGCCAGATTTGTGTCCTGCTGTCTGCGGGAGGCTGTTAGATTGGTAGTAGTGAAGGCAGGGAGCACAACATGAGCAGTGCTTCAGCCCTCACAGGTCAAACTCCTGCATTATTAGCAGAAGTCAAAGGGGAAAGCAGATTTGTATTAACATGCTAGAGTGTGACATGGGACATCTGAGATACGGGCACATTTTTGCTGCCCTCTGCAGTCTTCTAGGTGCAGTCTGCACTGCCTCTTGGGTAACAACAGCCCTGACAAGAAGTGCAGAAAAAAGGTTCTGGAAAAGAAACTATAACATTTCTGATCTATAAGCCAGTAGTGGCTTTTTTTCTGTGAAGGAGGCAAGATCAGGGACTCTATCCTTCTGCACTGAAAGAATTTATAAATAGTATTATTTCACAGAAATATGTATGATACAGAGTTAAAGGAATTACATTTTACAGTGAGGTCTTTTCTATATGTATGTCTACTGTCTCTACTGCCTATTTTTACTGGTTTTCGACACCACAGCTATCAGCAATAGCATATAACCTTGCCATTTTGGTAGCGTGTCCAAGGCGACCCTACTTCTCTACATGTAATATAGAGCCACTCTAGGCACGTATAGGAAGTCTAGCCAATCTGGGCGATTGCAGAGCTGTTGCAGATGTGAAGATGCTCCTGTGCTGCTGGAGCAACACAGCTCCTCCTCAGCCCCCTACTGTGCTACTGGTTTTAGAGCTACACACACTGACAGGGAAATATGAACATAAGTGTTACAAAAGCAAAAATGAAGGGGCTGTGGGACCTGTGCTGTCTGAACAAATATAAGAGCCCCCAAGTTTAAAATGAAATGGAGTGACACAGTCTTGTAAAAAACTACCATCAGGGAGAGAGAGAAATATATTAGGATGCTTGTAAGTCATTGTTAATTAAAAAAGCATCTGATTATCATTAACATAAATTGTCACTGAAGGAAATGGGCCCTTCATTGCAGGAGACAAACTAGCTGAGTTAGCTTAAATTGTCTGGAGTGTATGTACCATATGATGGAACCAGTGAAGAAATTGAAAGCAAATTACAAATTTACATGTGGGTAACTAATTAAAAAAATAGTTACACTGATGTTGAACTTCAGTGTTTTTTGAATTGCAATAGGGCCAGTATAGGTAAGGGCTGAGTTAAAGCTATAGGAGCAGCAAATATACTATAGATGAAAACAACATCTCTACATTTCCAAAAGCTAATAAATGGAACAGAGCAATGTAAGAAATAAAATCTCTTGATATTTAAAGTTATAAAGAAAACAAGAAAATAAAATCCTAGCACCTAGATTAACTTGCATCTCTCCACTCGCCAGACAGTTCTGTTCTTTGGCACACTATGACAGTGTGATTTAGTAATTCTTTCCTACATATAATTCCACCTAGTTAGAATTTGACTTGGAGATATTTGGTCTTCTTCTTTCTCTTGAGTTCATTCTGCTTTGCTCTTGAATTGCCAGTGGCTCTACCAAGAATAGCCCTGTGACTGACACAGCCTCCAAAGCATTTGGAAAGTTACATCTGTTCGAAACACCACATTTTTTAGAACTTCAGAAGTGAAAATGTCTTTTGTTTTGTTTGCTTATTGTGTGGAAGAAAGAAAGTTGAAAAATCACCTGAGAGACAGAAAAATACTAAATCGAGCAAGAAAAACTGTAGATGCTACTCAAATCTTTCATGTAGTTTCTGTAATACACTCAATGTCTACAATACTGTGCAACTGGGGGAGATCTATCTTGATATGAACCTTCTGCATAATTTTGAATTTGTGCTTACTATGTCTACAGGCAGATTATCAGCTGAAGTTTTGGGGTTACTTCAGTAAATTACCTTATTAAAATTATTGAGTACTGTGAGTTTTCTTACAGTCTCTTCATTTTATCTAGTGTGTGTTTACTATATGACTCAGCAACTATTAGACTGGTAATGTTTGCCGTCAGACTACATAGTGTTAAAGGGTGACACCGCAAAAGTTGTAGATTACAAGTACATGTCTCAAGCAGTGTAATTCAGTGATTCCACGAAGTCAGTTTGTGTCATCAGAAAACAAAAAGAGCTACCAAGACTTATAGACACACAGATGTATGAGATAAGCAACAGATAATGTTATTTATAGTATCACTTGCAGGTAGTAAACTTGTGGAAGTCAACATCATTCTCTTGATTTTGTTGGAGTTAAAATGATTTACATGAACCACACATTGCCTCATCTTGCATAAATGTATTTCTCAGGGTACTATATCCCTTTTCTAAAGCAGTGTATTTGGAGATCAGTTCCTGTGGAAAGCGCTGTATCATTAAACATTAATTAAACCATTTACATTATGATAAATTAATACCAGATAGAGTTTAGTAAAGAGTGATGTCTCTTATACAGATACTTTAAAAATAAATGTCTTCTTTCATTTATAAGTCATTGGGCATTTTTAAATATTTTATCTTTTGAATTTCTTTTTCAATAGTCTTTCATTTTCAGACAAACACAAAACTTACCTTCAAATGTGCTGTTTCAAACTGGGGACTATTTCAGCATTTCTGAAAACATTTGAAAATGTCCAGACCTCTCTCTTCTTTATTGTTGCTAAAAATGTCTGCTGAATTTAAAAGTAGGTTGAGCTCTCTTGAAACGTTTTTTTAAAATGATTATTCAGGTAGGCTCTAACTACGACAACCAGTAAGATGTTCCATAAGAATATTCCCTTGATCCTCTTAGATTTATCTCTAGCAGGTCCCCTTCCACCACAGAAGGTGTCTGGGCTCTTTTTATCTCTTGGGCCCAAAGGTGCTGTCAAGGGTGAAACCCTCTATGCCAGTGATGGCTTTTTATGGTTTGTTTACCTTAAAACTCTAAACTTGGAGTCCGTGGCAGGGAGGTGGCCAGATCTGGAAACTGCAGATTTGTGTCATTTCCTGCAAGCAGACCAGAGCTGGAATTATGGCCTAAGGACATACCATCTTTGACAGAATGGGCCCTGGTCTGGGCAGGGTTCTAAAGAAAGCACACAAGGTTTGTTGACTAACTTTACTATTTTGAACACTTTGGACATTAAGTGTATGCTTCTCAAAATTATTGTTTCATAGGAAAAAGCATATTCTGAGTGGTTAATACTCCTGTATCTGGCCATAGTGACTTGTCTTTAAAGGAACTTGCTCTTCAAATAATTCTCTATACTGACCTAAAAACCAGAGATCCTTCCAGGGTATCCTGAAATTATAAAAGTAGTCTCTATCTGGATTTAAAGGATGGCATTTTTTGCTTTACATTCCCCAGTGTCTTGATCCCTGAGTTAAAGAAGAAAACCCACTTCGTTTTTGTTGCAGATATTCAGTCATACTAAAATATGAATGTATAAAAAAGTCTCAATTGTGTACAAATTCTTTGGAGAAAATGTTTGTTGACATCAACAAGATTTTTTGCTTGAGTAAGGTCCACAGGATTTGGTCTGATAGGTGTCTTGAGGTTTTCTGCCTGAACTGAGCTGTGATGACAGCTACAGTGACAGTAGTAGAGGATCAGACTTTCTGGGTTTTTTAAGCCTGTAAATCCAGCTCACACATGGGCATACTGGAAAGCCCACTTCTTACACTGGGCAGGTACATTTACATATGCAAAGCAAAGTTTCAGTTGCCTTTAAGCATGCAAATCAGTCTCTTATGTGTCAGCTTGTAAACACATGCCTCAGAATTAGCTAACGTGCCCTGAACACAGATTTTTTACTATATTCCAGAAAAAGGAAAATAAAGAAGAGACTTTCTGTTGACTTTGCTCTTATTCTATATATTCTAGAAAAACTGAGGACATAATTCATTTATTAAAAGCTACTTCAACCAGGTTAGAAATCAAGTTAGAGACACTTCAACAGTAACACACTGCCTTTGTCATTTTTCATGCATTTCTATATTTTATGTACTGCGCTGATATGGAGCTTTTCTTGGAGAGTTTTCTTTCGAATCACTAAATAGTTGAACAGACTGTCACTGGAAAATGCTTTGGAACTTTTATGAGCATACTTTTACTGTAAATATTCATTTACAGTGGAGCTATTTCAGTACCAGAGCCTAAGAAACAGTGCCACGAATATTCTTCACTACAATAATCTATAATTTGTGGGGTTTATTTAGTAAAACACTCAGTCACAGATGGCAAATTTTAGTCAGAATTGATAAACATATAAGTATGTTGATTTGCGGTATTATTTAATCTTGTTTGCCTCTTCTGTTTATCCATAAAATCTTTGAAAACCTTAAGCTTTATCACTGTCTTTTAGAAAAAAAATATTTATATTACAAAATGTGTTTTCTCTCTCTCTGTCTGTTGGGATCTCACTGCATTTCCAGCTAATATGCAAGTAGCTGGTTTACTGCCTTACTTGTCACCCTACTTGAAGACAGGATTATCATGCCAGAAGACCATAAAACTTACTGTGGTTAAATAAGTTGCCCCAGACCTGCATGCACAGCTCTTATATGTCTTTGGGCTCTACATATGCCAGCTAAGGCTGTGCTCTGGCATGGAGTGTTTCAAATCACTATTTGAAATTTTGCTTTAGGGGGACATACGGGTCTGTTCCTGGGGGGTGGCCCAACCCTGCCACCCTGCTTACTGCAGTGGGGCTCAACAGCTCTGTCTCTTTCTGTGCCATACCCTACAGTGAGCTAGTGAGGATGAATGAGCCCACCCACTTCCACATTTAGAGGGACGAGTTCGAGGCCCAAGGCAATAACCAGGGCATTTGGCTTTCTTCTCTGCAAGCTTCCCCTTTTCATTAGTCTTGAGATGGTAACTGAAATTTATTAGTCTAAACTGGGCTGAGACCGATGAGATTTACAGGCAACAGGCTGACCATGAACAAGCAGTGTGCCTTTGTGGCCAAGAAGGCCAATGGTATACTGGGGTGTATCAAGAGAAGTGTGGCAAGCAGGTCATGGGAGGTTCTCCTCCCCCTCTGCCCTAGTGAGGCCACATCTAGAATATTGTGTGCAGTTCTAGGCTCCCTGGTTCAAGAGGGACAGGGAGCTACCAGAGAGAGTCCAGAGAAGGGCTACAAAAATCATTAGAGGAATGGAACATCTCCCCTGTGAGGAGAGGCTGAGGGACTTGGGACTTTTTAGTCTGGAGAAGAGAAGACTGAGGGGGATCTTATTAATGCATACAAATACTTGAGGGGTGGCTGTCGGGGAGATGGGGCCAGTCGTTTTTTGGTGGTGCCCAGTAACAGGACAAGAGGTAATGGGCACAAGCTTCAATACAGGAAGTTCCACTTAAACATGAGGAGGAACTTCTTTACTTTGAGAGTGGCAGAGCACTGGAACAAGCTTCCCAGAGAGGTTGTGGAGTCTCCTTCTCTGGAGACTTTCAAAGCCCATCTGGACATGTTCCTGTGTGACCTGCTCTAGGCGATCCTGCTCTGGCAGGGGGGTTGGACTAGATGATCTCCAGAGGTCCCTTCCAGCCCCTAGGATTCTATGATTCTATGATTCTACAGTGATATATAGAAGAAAAACCAAGTTAGCGAAAAGGGATGAAAACCTGAAATTATGAAGTTGTATTGGTAGCTTGTTGAGATTATAGAAATGCCTTGTTATGTCATATTGTCATGGGTTCAAATAAAATATAGGTGCATTTGTCTAGCTCATGCCTGTAGCACACTACAAAGTAGACTCCTCTCTTCTAGCACTAGGGATGTGTTCAATTTTTGCCTGTCAGTGGGGGTTGTGAACAGGTGAGATGAGACTAAAACTTTTCCTTACTGATGTAGTTGACAGTTTGGCATTGTTCGCACTACACTGCTCACAGCAGGTCAGTGAGCATTCTTCAAACTGCCCAGGGCGATTTCTCCAGAGAAGTCCAAGACACCCATTTTTGTCTTCCAGCCATCTCCCATGCTTTGTTCCCTGCTCAGAGAAAACTGACCAGCTCTAGTGTGGAACTTTGCCCTCAGAGCCACCACTGAAGTTCCAGGGGCACCAAGGGACATCGGCACTCTTCACCAGCACTTCTTCCACACTGTGAGACCATTTGGCCTTGGCTGGACAGGACTTGGAGGTGACGCTGTTCAGAAGATCCCTGAGCTCTTTGCCCTCAGCAGAACTAAAGTCAAGAAGTGAGGCATGTGAAAAACAGGGAGGGAGTGCAGTTAATGAGATCCCTCTAAACTGCAACAAAATTACTTAAAGGTTATTCCATAGCTTTCAAGAGGAGGTGGATTTATGAGGCTCAAGCCAAGCACCCATTGCAAACCGTAAATCTTACCTGACTGAGGACCCTGTCTGGCTTAGCTTTCATTTATTCCCTATTTAGTCCTTATGTCCATTCAGAAAACACAGACTCCAATCCATTGCTGCAACAGCAGTAATCTCAAAGAAAAGGCAAATATAAAGCTGGCAGATCACCTGCTAACTCTTTTTGTTACCTGTGCAAGTAAGACAGGAGTGACAGGGTATACCTACTGCAAGTCCAAGGGATGTAGCTGCTTTCTAGCACAGCTTAATACCCTCTGGCTGAAAATCGCTTTCTTGACACTTGTAGGCTGCAATTTGATTGCTTCAGGTGGTCAGGAGATTTTGTCTAAATGTATTCCCAATACAGTAGTGAAAACATGTCAGACACTATCAATAATGCAGAGGAGTAACCATGTTCCCAGATAGTTGTTTTATAATTACATAAGTAGCAGCATTGTAACAGTCATGGTGATCTAAGGCTGTAACAGAAGCTAAGTTTGTGAGGAGAAATAACATCTTTTATGGAGCCAGCTAGAGTACCTAGGGAAAAAAACCACACCACTTTTCGCCCTGGGAAGGGCTCATGTGCCTGATCCATCTTTCCATTCTAATCAGTTGGTCTAATAAAAAGTATTACCTGTGTCTACAAACCTTGCCTTGAAAATAGATGTGACTTGAATCAATAAATAGATCTTCTTTGCACAATAGATAATTATATGGTAATTCACTGCCAGAGAGTTTATTAGTAGTGACATGTAAGTGTCACACAAGATCTTTTAAAATATAACCCCATTACGTGTGTTTTGAAAAAAATACTTTCTGGGGTTTTGGGGGGTTTTTTTGTTTGTTTGTTTGGTTGGTTTTTTAAAAGTAATTTTATTACTATTAATGGAACCTATAATGTGCTTATGCAATGGAATTAATCTTTCTCTGTCACTGCAGTGTCTTTCTCTCTTTTTCCATAAACCCTTCATTCTTTCCTTTGTGCTATGGATATGTATTGACTTTGCAAAATCACTGTAGCAAGCTGTAAATGATGTATTCAAAGAAAAATCACTGCCCAGTTCCCATAGAGACAACGTGAACAGTACTGGGCAGTCAGAGTAACACTGCATTTTGTATTGTGACATTCAGTGCAATCAGGAAAAGCAGCCCAAGTGCAGCCATCACTGACTTAAGTTCTGACTATAGAAGTCTGTTCCTTTCGATATTCATACAGAGAGATATGAGGTGTTTTTCCTTCTTCACCTTATTTCTTTTCCCATAAACCCTGTCATCATGCATGGGGAGAAGACAATCCTTCATTACCTACAGTTCTCTTACTGCAGACAAGGGGGTAGCTAGCAATTTGACAATTGCTTGTATACCAGCTAGCACACTACCTGCAGTTTGTCCAGAGCACAGACATCATCCTGTGGCAGAGACACCACAGCAAACAAATCACTCCTTTTGCCTAACCGGTGCAATTAGAGATATTCAGAATTGTTTTACTAAATGGCTGGAAGAGCAAAAAGTCTACTCGTCAGCCTTCCATAAGAAATGTTGCCAGAGAAAAAGTGTTAAAAGTAAGTAGCATTGTAAAAATACAGTTGCATGTATTTTGTGTTTGAAAATTGGACATGCCAATATGATAAAAGTAAGCAAACTGAAATGCTGCAGTCAGTAAGAGGCCAGGACAAGGCCAGGGTGCCATGGCAATTACTTGGCAGCTCCCTCTGAGGCTTTTGGCCATGCAAGCCTCATGGTGTCCTCTGTCTGGGGTGAAACTTTCAGATGTGGGTAGGACTCTGTGAATTTCTTTGCTGCTATCCTGAAACCAAATCAGGTTTCAAACTAAACTAATAAAGTTCAGAGCCTTAAAGGTGACTCCTACTCTTGGGATTCTCTGGCAGTGCTGTGGAGTTTTAAAGCCTCATTGTGAGGGAAAAGCTAATGCATCTGTCAGCGGGAGAAAAGGCACTGAAACCACTTCCCTCAGTGGCTTCAAACCACAAATTGCTCTTCTGAAGATACTGGTGGAGTAGACCATGGTGACGGTCTTTTTGGCAGAAATTGAAGTCCATGCTCCGTTCAATCTCTTCCCTAAGGATAGCTTATGAGGAAGAAGATGTTGAATCCTACATCACTTCAAAGAAACAATAGACTAAAACAAGACTAAAATGATAAACTGAGAATTAGGTTGAAGAGGAAAACAAAGGCTTTATTTTAAAGAGCAGATAGTCCAAACCAACACTGTACTGCCAAATGGCTGGTGGGTTTGCATACATGTTTTATAAGGTTTTCTGTAACTAAGATTGAAGAAAAGGTGACTAAGAAGAAAGCCTTGTCTGACTGGCCTTCCTCTCCCCTACATAAGCAGTGTAGAAGATAAGTCACTATATTAAGTGACTGAGTAAATCAAAATAAGGAAAGAAGCAGAGCAAAGACACATTTCTGAGGGAAGAGACCTTCACAAAGTTTTCCTGACATTGCTAAGCTCTGGTAACCTCCTGAAAAGGATGAAAACTCAGGCCCTAGTCCTGAGCTAGGCCTGGGGACTCATGACTGGTGTGGTGAACTGACCCACGTA
>VZZY01006068.1:4621-20411 GCA_013400335.1 Eurystomus gularis | reverse complement strand
TCTCTTTCTCTTTCTCTTTCTCTTTCTCTCTTCCTCTTCCTCTTTCTCTTTCTCTCTTTCTCTTTCTCTTTCTCTTTCTCTCTTCCTCTTCCTCTTTCTCTTTCTCTCTCCTTCTAGGCTTGCTGCTCCTGTCTTTCTTGTCATTCCATCTCCTTCTCCTGCTTAATTTTCCTCCTCATTATCTGGGTGCAAACAGCACCTCAGCTCCAGCAGAAGTACCTCATTCCTTTAGTTGGAGCCTTTCTTTACTGCAACTTTTTTTTGTCCTGTGCATTGACCAGAGCTAAAGATCCATCTTGTTCTGTATATCTTAATGTATGATCTTTCCTTTCTTCTGCTGTGGCTGCATATTCCTATTTGAATTTGAAGTGCTTTTCTCAAGCTTTTTTTTTTCTCCCCACAGGAAAGCTGTAAAGGATGCTCAGCATGCCTCATACTTCTCATCTGCTGTTGATGTCTACAATTTTTCAGGTCTTCCCATTACTGTACTTACAACTTACTATTTTCTGTTTGCTGCCTATTGGCTATTCAAATTCCTCATTTATCAAGCTACTATTTTTTTTTTTTCAGTTGCTATCTCGTAGTGTTATCTCATGTCCCAGAACCATTTTTGTGCCTTGCTTTAGAAAACAGAAGAGTGTGAAAAACAAGTGATAATCCTGGCTTTTTATTTAAAAAATATAACCTTCAACTATTGATATTACTGGTTGTCTTGTGCCGGAGTTTAAGATACCAAAATTTATGACAAAAGCTTCATACCTATGTGCTGTCAATCCCTAGGAAGAAGGTTTGGATTTGCTATTTCCTATTGCTTGAAGGATGTTTAAGCTGTTTATGTCTATTCTTTGTGAGATGGTGATATTCAACTTTGAACTAGAATGAGGAAAGAAGCTCATATAGATCAGTAGAAACCGTGTGCTTGAATTTCAGTTCTTTCTCTAGATCTGATCATACTGTCCTTCAACATGGATCTGTGTTGTAAGTGAACTATCCTTGCTATCATTTGGTAGGCAGTGATCTTCTCTGATGGCAATAACCCTGGACAAAATTGCTGGTTTCAAAACTGGAATGGTGTACAGAAAATTCTTTCTTCTTGGGCAGGAGAAAACCCAGCTGTAGTGTTGGAGCTGACAGGCAGTGAAGACTGACTGAGTCCATCATGTACACTAACTGTGCCTTGGAGAAGTGGAAATTATTTTAAGTGCATGAAACCCATTTTCTACAGGAGTCACAGGTGGTTGAACACTTCAACATGGGAGATGTTGGTACTACATTGATATAGATTGCTGTAAGGGGCTCTGAGTAGCCTCCAGCTCTTACCAGCTTCTTGGGGAGGTGCTCAACTAATCTGTCTCAAGCAAGCTCTCAAGGCACAGTAAGGTGGGCTGAAAATCCTGAAAAGACTTAGTTATCTCTGACTCTACTGGGGGTGTGAACTGATTCCACTTTCCCCAGATAAGACTCTTGCTAAATAAGAATCCTCTTCTGTATCTCACCATTATCATCTTGAGAAAAAATGTCTTTCAGTTTGATTTTTTCTCTTCTCTTAAGACCTCTCTAACAACTACTGCCTTCTCTGAGCCTGAGATGGCTTCCTTGGCAGTCCCAGGCCAGGTGGCTGTGCTCAAATACATTGTTTTCCTGATGCGGCACATGAAGCAGTGGTTTTATGAGGCATCCAGACCTGACTATCAGGTCATCAGTCACATTTCCCTTGTTGAACTAGAGCAGGACTGACTTGCTGACACAGACAGGATAGTCCTTCTTGGCCTCTTTGCCCACTTGATCTCACTGGCAGTAACATTTTCTGTTAGCCTGTAAGTACTGCAGATCCCAGAGTGCCTGTCGGTGAAGAGGATTTGCGCCTGTGGGGGGACAGGCAGGTGATCAGGCCTGTGTGCACTTTGGTACACAGCTGGAAGGAGGAAGGTAGTCAGTGTCTTTCAGTGAGTGAGTGTGGAGAAGGGAGTCCAGTGCAGCCCGTCACAGGTGCTGTCAGGGGGATGGTGTGAGCAGTTACTGCTGCTTAGTAACTGGAACTGTGTGCTTTTGCTTTTGTGCATATCTAATATGTTTTTCTTTAAATCTTCATCATAGTGCTCCATATTATACATGCTGTTTGTAGCTATTACACATACTTGTTTTAAGATAACTCTCTGCAATATGGCACATACATAATTAGGTATAACTAACTCCAATTAACCATATTAAGTTTTGCAGCACTTTTCCTGCTATATTCTGAAGCTGGCTTTACTTGGTTTTGTGACCAGCAAACCCACATGTGCAGGACCAAGTTATACAAACTCATTCATATTCTAGGTGTTCGCTTTTTCATTTCATTACTGTGCCTTTGAATCCAATAATTTGTTGTTCAGTTGTCTGCATAATTAACTTGTAGCCTGGAGGACTCTCACTCTGAGTGCACGATCCTCATAGTACATCTTTGGTGCTCTTCACATGACACTTCTGGGTAGCTGCTGATCATGATAGCATCTCAGTGCCCAGTTTACAAACTCCTTACCTTGCCAAAGGTAGTTAGATGAGTACATGCTATGTTTGACAAAAGCCCAAGTACCACATATGGTGAATAACACTTCACCTTGCTTATTTAAACACTGAGACTAAATTTTTGCTTTGATTCTTTTAAAGTCTACTTCCCCCTACTTTTTCCTTTTAGTATTAATTTGGTTTTGCTTTTATTCTTGTTGGAAAATGCCCTGAAGTTTCATGCATTAAGAAGTTATATAAAACAGGTGGTTGATTGAAAGACAAATGCAATTGGCAAGTATGCAATTTGCAAGTATGGCAATAAGAGAAAGATGCTAATGCAGTTTATGTGTGAGGAGCATACTTGTGTTGGTTTAGTAAAAGCTGCGGCAGGGGCTACGGGGTAGCCGAGCCACGTGGCCGCGCCGCTGCTCCCCGCCCCCTCCCCTCTGCCGTGGGCCGCGGACAGAGAGAGGAAAAAAAGGTTTTAAAGTGCCTTTTTGAGTTGAGATAAGGAAGGTTTAATGCAGGAACACTTAAGAAACAATTGCAAAGGCAATAACAATAGCAAGAGAGAAGCAATACACAGAAAAAGGCAATACCTGGGACAAAAAGGGACGAGCCGAGCACACGCACGCATAGAACCGCCGACCCCGGAACCCGGAACTGGCCCTGGGGCGTGACGTCAGCATAGTATAGAGTAACCTGGCTCCACTAAAATTAACCCTGTCCTAGCCAAACCAGGACAATACTGTAGCATATTGTGGCACCCTCTGGTGCCCAGCACCCCACCTCTCTGATGAATGAAAATCAGCATCTTGCTTTGCAGCTCAGCCTAGTATTTGATGGTGGCTTTTGGTACTGTAGGTGCTGACTAACACATTTCTTAGTATATTGCCTCCTAAAGAACAGCTGGAAATAGCAAGATTGCTTGGGTAATTTGCAAAGTCTTCCCCATGTCCAGTGCACACAGAAAGTGCACATAGAGTAGATGCCAGAAAAACAAAAAGTGCTCACAGAGTAGATGTCAGAAATGCTGACATGGCACAAAAGGGTCTCTCTGTTGGCCTCTATACAAAAACAGTTTCTTGACATCTATGAAAGAGTTCATCACTCTCAAGTTTTTCAGGGCTGCATGGGTATTAATTTGCCTCAGGTTATAATAAAGCTGTCACTGATTTTAATAGGCCTTGGATCAGATAGGCCTTAGTTTTTATATGGTTTCCATTACAGTGTTAATTAACTTAGCATGCAGATTTAGCTATGAAGCTTAGAGATTTCATTTAGTTTTTATAATTTAATTGCAGAAATATGGCAGTAAATGCAGATGAGAAGTTATGTGCGATTAATATTGACCTAGAACTACTCAAATGTCAGACACTTGTCTCTGAAGACTCACTAGGAAATCCAATGTATTAAATATTGGTATTGTAATGTGGGGTTTTCAAACAACCTTGGTACTGGCCTGTTCTACCTGAAGCTGTATTCTTCCTGAAGTCAAGGCTGTGTGAAACCTTGATGTCTGCAAGATCCAATGCTGAAAGTCAGAAAATCCTGTCACTTGGCATTGTTAGCAGCAGTGGTATTTCCTGCAACTTTTTTTCCAAAAATGCTGAAAAACCAAATAGGCAGAATTAGCCTTTGGTGGGTGTGGATGTATGTGTGAGGGCAGGTTTAATGGGCTTTAAAGGAATATAATTTAAAGCCTTTGATGAACAGCTTATGGAAAGTTTGGGGAATTAAGTGCTCTTATAACAACAGTTGGTACACCTTTGCCTGGCCTGAAAGAGTGCATGCAATGGTAGGAAGCAGGCATCAGTTTCTATGGTGGCCTTGTCCTTGGCATATATTGCAGACTGAAATATAGGCTGACTACCATAAGATGTGTTGATATTAGCCTTCTAAAGTCTCCATTTGATTTAGAGAAATGGCTCAAAGACGCACTATGATTAGTACTGCCATTTTGCAGAAGTGAGTAACCTGTTTTCATATTTGCTGGCAAGATTAGTAGTCACAAGTTTAAGGTAAAGCTTTCTAGCTGTCTGTATACTGAACTGGGGAACACATAGCTTGACAAGGTGTCAAGGTATGGAAATGATATTACTGGAAGTGTCCAATAAGAGATTGGGCAGATCTGTTAGGTCATTCAGGAAGTGCTGGTCCTGCTGAGGTTCTTCCTTAGCTTGACTTTCTGAGAGGATGGTGTGTTGGTTTAGTAAGAGCTGCGCGGTAGCTGAGCCGCGCAGCTGGCCGCTTCTCCCTGCCCCCTCCCCTCTGCCACGGGCTGCAGACAAGGAAGGAAAAAAAGGTTTAAAAGTGCCTTTTTGAGTTGAGATAAGGAAGGTTTAATATATATACATATATAAAAGAAAATAACATATAATGGGAATTTTGCAGTTAACAAGAACAATATTAACAGTAAGAAAAGAGCAATACAAAAAAACAATACCAGAGAACAACAGCGAGGGACCAAACCCAAGCGAAGTCCAAAGCAAACTGACTCCAATGGAACTGGCCCCTCCCCGGAACTGGCCGTGGGGCATGATGTCAGCGTGGTATAGAATTACCTGGCTCCACACAAAATTAACCCTGTCCTGGCCAAACCAGGACAGATGGCACACTGCTGTGCTTTTTAGTTATAGCTGGTGTTTGATATTTCAAAGAATGAACAGTACCTGCTCTGGTCTGGGCCTGTGCTATCCACACCAGAAAAGGAATTCCCCTGACCATGGGCATCCTCAGACCTCTGGGATCATTTGGGAACCTTCACATAGTGTTTAACATAGCACCCTGAGGAAACTGGGAGGGAGAGTGCAAGACCTTCCCTCTTGTGCAACACTTGAAATGTGAAATTTAAAAGCCCTCTAATTACTGAGGTATGTGTGGCTACAAATGTCACTAATAGCTTAGGTGAAGAGGCAGAAAAAATGAAGTTCCAGAAATAGTCGCTAGATTTAAATTAAAGGGCAGGCCACGTCTTCTTTAGATTCACCACTCAGCAAGAGGGGAGCAAGCAAGGAACATGGATCAGAGGGATGACGTGCCTTGCAAATTTCAGGGGTTCATTGAATTGAAAGATGCAGTTAGTCTTGTAAGGCAGTAAAACTTGCTTAAAAACAGAACACAGAGGAAGTGTTGAAAGCATTTCAGTTGTCAAAAGGGACAGAGGCAAAAAATGACACAGGTAGACTGCTGAACTGCATGTTTGTCTTGGTTTGGCCAGGACAGGGTTAATTCTGTGTGGAGCCAGGTAATTCTATACCATGCTAACGTCATGCCCCGGGGCCAGTTCTGGGGAGGGGCCAGTTCCGTTGGGGGCGGTTCAGTTGGAGCTCAGTTCCCTTTGAACTTCGCTCGGGTTCGGTCCCTCGCTGTTGTTCTCTGGTATTGTTTTTTTTTTGTATTGCTTTTTTCTTACTGTTAATATTGTTCTTGTTAACTGTAAAGTGCCCATTATATGTTATTTTCTTTTATATATGTATATATATTAAACCTTCCTTATCTCAACTCAAAAAGGCACTTTTTTTTCCTTCCCTGTCCGCGGCCCGCGGCAGAGGGGAGGGGGTGAGGAGAAGCGGCTGGCCGCATAGCTCGGCTACCCTGCAGCTCTTACTAAACCAACACAACATTAAAGGCAAAACTGCATGGGCAGTCTCCAGAATGGCTCTGGGCTAGCATTTCTGGAACATATTGCTCAGGTCAGTTGCGCATTGTGGTGTGCGCAAGGGTTGGATGTTTGACTACTAATTTATGCTTCCTTTCTGGCTCATCTGCAATTTGCTCATTCAACAATACTTCAGTCTTTGGCCTGCCTTTGGAAGCTTTGTATTACACACAACAAAATGCATGGCATGTTGTGCTTGGTACAGGATGGGGAAGGAAAGAGAGGTGTCTGTGCTGTGCTGTTACAAAAGGGTGTCTCTCCCATGGCTCCCTGTGCTGGAAGTATTCCCACCTTATAGCTTTGCAATTGAAGTGCTGTCCTGGTGCATGAATGAACATGTCTCCAATATGTGTTCTGTCATTCCTGCCTCTATTCAATTCATGTGCCACATAACTCAGTCTTGGGGGACAGGGCACTGGAGGACAGCAGAGCAATTGTTAGATGTCTGAGTAATTAGACACCTGAGCAATTGTTAGATATCTGAGCAAGGCTCCCACAAGACACTCTACATTTTCACAGCCTCACCCCTTTTCCATTTTATGCAGACTTTCAGAAAAGTGTGAGCCGTTCCTCTGCCACCTTCTGTCCTGCTTTTGAAGGCAGGCTGGAAGCAACAGCATTTTGAGCAGAGTGATGTCTGAGACTGTAGCTTATTGCAATTTTCAGTGCATCGCCTCTCCATGTGAAGAGCTGAAAAGCTAAGCTGGGACAATCGGCCCCTAATTGCTGCTCCAGCTTCTCTTGGAAAAGCTCCATGTAAATCTATAACAGGAGAAGCTTCTATGAAGGGAGAAGCTTCTGTGAAGGGAGAAGCTTCTATGGGGAACTGCCTCCAAGCGTTCACCACAGAATGTTGTTCATTACACATGGAAGAGAAAATACCCAATTGCCTAGGATCATTTTGATGGCATGATTTGTAGCACATGTGAACACTATAGCTGCTTCGCCTTCTTCAGAGCATCAAACAGTGTTGACTTATGTGTAGTGACTCAGAGGGCTTTCCCTTGGTGGAACATAAATATTCACTTGCTGTCAGTCCATCAGCTTACGTAAAAGTTTGAACTATTTTTGTACAAGTGCATTGCTGTACATTTTTAGATGAGCTAAACCATGCACACTCTGTTTGCCAAATCCACCACTTTGCTGCATCCAGTGAGAGGGTATCAAAATCCCTCTGAAGCTTTTAGGAACTGCAGTGCTACAGAGTGCTCTGTGAATACAGCCATACTGCTTCTGCATCCAAATCTCAGGGGGAACACTGATAATTTGTGCATGGCATAATTCCCACTTTTTAAAAGTTACCAAAAATATGGAAAAAGTCTAACTCAGAAACTACTGCTCAGATTTAGAGTATATTGAAATAGACTAAGATCCTCATAGACAGCAGTTGTTAAAACCCTCATAATGTGAGTGTATTCAGTCTTATCTTTGCTATTATACAGAACTTAAGCTGTACATATCTCTGCCTCTCTCCGCTTCATGCCATTGTCCATTTTGCTGTGCTTTGATTCCTGGGTCTGTTTTGTCAGTTTCTCGAAGAGTCATCTCTGCATCTACCATGAAAACTCCTAAACCTGATAGTCTTCCTGAACCCATCTGACAGGTCTTTGCATATACTTATTTCATTTGGACTGCTGGATGCTTGAAACATTTCCTCTTTCCTTCCCCAACCTCTGTTATTAAAGTCCAATATTCTGAGTACAGGAGCCATCCTTCTGTGTCAGGAAGGAGCTTCACACATGCTTGTATTTTTTCTGTGCTTTAACTCCCTCAGAAGAAAAAATGAGAATGTCTGTATCATCTAGGATTTTGTTTTTTAGATTTTTTTTTTGTTACACTGGAATTGTTACTAGGCATGCCTCTTGTAAAAATGTTTTCCAAATGTCAAGTTTTTTATGAATTAATTTATTTGTTGCTCCCTGCTGTGTCCCAGGAGACTTTGAAAATAAGATTTTTTTTTCAACAGTTTTATCCTGCTGTGATTATTTATATATGTCAAGTTGCAATAAAACCAAACAATTTTCTCATTATCAATGCAGTCTACAGAAGGAAAATAATTTCTCCTGTGGCTGTATCAGGGACACCGTGCACTTGAAGTAGGAGAGAAAGGGTTTGAAAAAAGGGGACTCAAGATTAACATCCTGCACTCTATTAGAAGTCTTGAAATTAGCCCCTTCATCATACCATATTTATTTTTTTAATTTACTTTGGTGGCATTTGGTATTGGTGGATGAGGTATGAATGTCATTGCATGCTATGTGTATAGGCAGAAGTTAAAAGGATTTAACAGAGCCCTTTCATATGAAGAGTACCTGAGCCAGATCATGGCTGGAAATGAGATTAGGTAAATTGACACTAGAGGGCTTCCAGGTGGGGCTCCCTAAATGCTGAAGCATACTTGATTTTAGAGAGGTGTGTGTTCAACAAGGGAGCTAACCTGGGGCTTCACTCTGGGAATCTTTGTTGCAGAGTTTAAAGCAACCTTTTGGATACGCACCTTTATGCTGGAGGAAAGCCCCCATAGCTTCAGCAGCTGGAATAAGAAAAAGCTTGCAATGGTTTTTGCTCCCTGTGTCTCCAGCTGGGCTCAGCAGAGCTCTTTTGTCAGTAAAACTCTCAGTCTGAGTTTCCTAACAGTGAAGTGTTTGTGGATAAGGCACTGCTGCTATACTGGAAGCCTGTGTGCTCCCAGCTCTGTTGCGGCTTTGGGGAAGTTAAAAGCTTCTTCTCTTGGTGTTCTGCACCTAGCAATACCTGCCATCCTCCTGGATTGGTGCTGGGGGGGATGCAGAGGTGGAGTGTATCTATTAGGGTAATTTTGGGGAAGGAGGAAGGGGAATGAAGGAAACAAGTCATGGCATTAACAGAGCAAGAAGGAAAGAGCCACCAGTGGTCTGCAGCACTGATGAAGGTGGCACAGTAAGTAAGCCAGCAAAACTATCATTACTAGTTTGGATGCTAGTCACCCATTAGTTGGTTTCTGGTTCCCATCCCACTAATGCAGAGCAGTTGTTCAGTGACAGCTGGAGATGCAGCATCTGTGTGTGTGTGAAGAATGTGCATAGTTTTCCTATAAGGGAACATATGAGCTCCACCAGACAAACAGAGGCTGGATGTGTATTTTCTTTTCACCTTTCAAAAAGGTTATAGGGTGGCTGTTGGGCTTGCTGTTGGTTTTACTTGGGTGCAGCTCTTGTGATCTATGTTTTTTTCCCACAGCAGGGTATCCATTTTTGTTCTGTTAGTGTGTCCACCACCACAGCATCTTTGCCATGTGCAAAGAATAGGGCTAATATCTGTTGTATGTGGATCTTCCCCTGCTCTGCTCCCTGATGGGGAGATCTCTTTGGTGGTTTATTAAATAGCTGTTGTTCTTTGTGCTGTTTCTCTTGCAGTGAACTCTAGCAGTGGAAATGAGAGTTTATATAAAGAGATAGCATCTTTTCCCCTGTTGCTTGTCTCACACTATGCCCATTTGTAAGTATTTAGCATTGACAGGCTTTGTAGATGTGCCATTATTTCCTTTAGATGAAAGCCTGTAGTCACAGGAATGTCAAAACGTCACACTTATTCCCTCTGTGTTGCAAGAGCCTTCCTGCTGCAGTAGCAATGGTGTGCAGAGCAGTGATATCTCCAGAGCATCCTCTCCTCAAAAACTGGGGCACACAAGTGACTCTGTGGAGCAGAGCAGGCATTCCCCAAGAACATTTTCAGTTTTGTTTCCCTTTCAGTAAAAGGATATACTAGCAGCCCAGTAAAGCTTGCTTTTTTTATTCATTTTAGTAATTCACAGAAGCACTGTGATAGCAGTAACTGAATTAAACTCTTTGACTGATGAGTGTCCTCAACTTGTAGGGGTAATACTGTCCATTTGGAGGTCAGTGCAAATATGGAGGAATAATACTAGGATTTTTTTTTTTTTCAGTGATTTAGTTGAACCTTTTTGCCTGACTCCTGTGTCTGTGTCATATGTGTCATGGTCTGGGGAGTGTACAGCACATTTTAGAGCTACGGTACTGGGCACTGGCCAGGGAAAGGCATCTGCATGAGTGATGTACTATGACCTTGCCCACTTCATTTTGTTCCTTAATTGTAATCCAAGTGGGGTTAGGAACTGAAATAAGAGGTGAACAAGGGATGTGATAAAAAGAGGAAAAAAAATGTTCTGAGGTGAGCTGGAGATGCAGAGGGGGGATGAGGTGGGGAAAGGCAGGCAGTTTAGCTAAGAAGTGTTGCCAGTGAGAGTGACAGGCACCTGGTTTACTATTTAGTGGTGAACAGAGGGTTCTGGAAGACAGGCTTTCTACATGTGGAAAGAGAAGGTACCTGGGCTTGACCACTCATTTATACACAGAATAAGCTACTTGCTAGTTCTGCTTTTTCAGGCTCATGAAGGTACTCAAGAGCTGGTGTTGGTCAGAATGAGAAGCAGGTCTGGGGCTAACGCTCCAGGGTCAGTAGTGGTGGAGTGCTTTAATGGATGTCCTGGACTCTGCTGCAGATAGTGTTCGGTCTTTTTCAGTCTGGAGACTATTACAAAAAAGTGGAAATCCCCTACTATGTCCTGCCTCACGATTGATGATTCCATGCTATGTGTGCAAAAGCAGACTGGGTCTTGCAGGAGGGGAAGGCAGATAGCAGTGTTCTCCAGATGAGGCTCAGGAAACGGGAAGAGACAAATTAAGAGCTGGCTGGGAACACAAGCTGTGGTAAGGATCTGCACTAGTGGATGCATCTGCAGAAGAGAAATATGGGGAATACCATGAGATTACTGACCAACAAGCGAAAGGAAAATCAGGGTGCAGTGAGAGCAAAGAGTGGAACAAGCAAACTTGCCATAGGGAAACCCCTACTGCAGTTCTTAGTTCCCTGTTCATTGTAGGGAGGAGCAAACTGGAGGTCCTTCAGAAGTGAGCTGTGAAAGTGAGAGGAGTTTGTGAAATAAGAGAAGAATTTGGGCAGTCAGATGTGCTCAGTCAAGGGAGAAAGGCAAGACGACCACATCTAGCCATACATAAAAGGCTGCTGCAAAGATAAAAGAGTTAGACCAATTATTTTCAGTCATTGGCAAAGGCTAGTCAAAGAAAATGGATTTTGAGGGCCAGCAAGGAAAATAATTGAAATACTCCAGTGAAATCTGGAATCTACCAAGTTTTACTTCTCTTGAAGCATTAAAGAAAGGATTTCAGTGAGCGTGGGATCAACAGTGTAACCAACAATACAGCTGGCAACCAGGCCAGTTGTGAAATAGCCAGTGGACCCACCTTTCAGATTAGAGAGCTTGAAGGGAAGAGCTGAAATATGCCACTTTGTGAAGTGTTTCTGTTTTCCTCACACAGATCCTGGCAGAGCCCCAAATCTCAGCCTCTGCCTTTCCAGGAGAAGATACAGTTACTGCAGATAGAGAAGGGCTTTTTTAAAATGGGGAAGGAGAAGTCAGATTTCCTTTTATTTTTGTGATTGAATAATGAATTAATAGAGAATGTGGTGGTATGTACTTTAGTCCAGTTTTACGAATGCAGTAGCAACACCTTGTCACTCTGTATAGATTTGTGCTATGCATGTTGTGGTATACTGCAGATGAGCCAAACAACATGCAGCGTGGAAAGGGAGTTGTCTGCAGAGCATTTTCACCTGGCATGTACCCAGAAATGCCAAAGTATGTAGGGGAATGCTAGTGGATTAAGGTCTTGGACTGCAGCACCGGACTGCAGGGTCCACCAGGGTGCTGTGTATGCACCTCCTTCCTTCTCAGACTCTGGCGAATAAAAATGATGCAAAACGTCCCAAGGCAAGTTGTCCTGGTTTGAGTTAGAACAGAACTAATTCTGTTCAGTGATTTTACTTGACAGCTGAGTCTCTTCTAAGTAACTGCACTTTCTGAAGTTAATGGCATATTTTTACAGTGTCTGCTTCTAGCAGTGGTGATGCTTGATGTCTAGAGTTACTACTAAGGATTGGTATGCAGACAGACTCTTGCTTACATTTGCTGCGGACCAAGGTCACTGCTGAATCTTGTGTACTAAGCTGGACATGCAGTAACTAAGAGGTTGCATCTGTGGGTAGGAGTGGACAGGACAGGTGACCCTGAACTGTCCAACAAGGTATTCCATACTACAGGATCACAGAATCACAGAATGGTAGGGGTTGGAAGGGACCTCTGGAGATCCTCTAGTCCAGCTTCCCTGACAAAGAGGTTCACCTAGGTGAGGTGAACAGGAACATGTCCAGGTGGGTTTTGAAAGTCTCCAGAGAAGGAGACTCCACAAACTCTCTGGGCAGCCTGTTCCAGTGCTCTGTCACCCTTGTGGTAAAGAAGTTTCTCCTCATGTTGAGGTGGAGCTTCCTGTGTTCAAGTTTACATCATATTCAGTGTAAAGCTGAAGGATCACAAGAGTTAAGCTCTCTTCTTCAGTGGCTGACATCCAAGGAGGACTCTGTCTGTTCTTCTGCCTTTGATCCCAATCAATGTATTCCTGAAACCAGTTCCAGGATCCAGCTCCTGAATCTGGTGCCTGTTTGCCACTGAGTCCAGTCTGGGACTTCCCCAGTGCCTGCCCATAGTATCAGTGGTGATGGTGATGTAATTGCCATTGGGGGCTGGGTTTGATATTGGTTTTGTATGTATTTGTATATATTTCATTTTATTGTTATTATTTTCATTATAGCTGTTTTAGTTGTTTTTTTTTTAACAATCTGTAAGTCTCTCTCCCTTTTCCCCATTCTCTTCCTCTTTGAGAAGGAAGAGGGGTTAATAGAGAGCATCTGTCATTCATCTAGTGGCCAGCCCAGCCCAAGCCCTTGACACAAGTTGACCTGAATTGCCAAACCGCAATGTAACATCTAACACATCTGGATGCACTGGATTGACTCAAGCTGTATGAATGAAAATTCTAGCCAGAAAAAGCAAGTCAACAATATGAACAAGTTTTAAGTGGTAAATGTAAAGGAAAGATCCAATTAATTCTCACCTCTTTATCTTAGTAACTTCTGAACGGTTTGTGTTACAAAAAATGCTGGAATATTAAACTATGACTATGATGTAAAATGCATTCCTTATTTCTGACAAGTAAAATTTTAAGCTAGATTTGGTTATTCTTGCTTACGTTCAGTAATAACTTTTTGGCTTATGAAAATCCATTTGCTTGCTAAGAGACAGCTTACTATGTAAATGCCTGGCCAAATATTACCTACCATTCTGTGATTCTCTGATAATGGAAGAATTATAGTCTGGTTTTGCTTATACTTAACTTTGGCCCTATCTCTATTTTTGGCATACATTGTAATTTATTCCTGAATTTTGTGTTAGCCCTGCTGACATCAAACTAGGTACATAAGACCATTTTTTGTATGGTCTTTGTTTACTTGAGTCAAACACTTGACCTAGTGCTTGAAATTTCTTGTCTGCGTGGTTGCTTGCAGCACCCTGCTGACAACTAATTCACTGAATCTGGCATGCAATAATTCTTTAGCACTAAGCTTCATGTCTTCATCTGGTCCAGGGTTATTTTCCACCTTGCTTTCTGCCTCCCTTCTCTGGCAGGAGTTTTCATCCCAGCAGAAGGATGCTGCATGGAAGGCATGCCTTCTGCAGACACCCTGTGGGTACTTCTTTCTTAATAATAGCTCTAAACTGCAGCAGCTGGAGAGTATGTACACAACCCATTCAGCCACCCTCGTCAGCTGGCAGAGGGAAAGGAACAGAAACCTGCAACATGGAGCCACTGTAGTCATCCCACACCGACTAGACTGGTAATATAAGCAGGGCCTGCTGCCCACTTAGGGTAGTTTACTGAATCTGAAGAAAACCTTATTACGTATAGAAGAGAGACCAGCACAGTACCTGAAAAGTAAATGTATTCTCCCTGCATCTCAGGGAAAGCAGTGTTTATTTGTATGTGTCTGTATAATCCAGTGTTGCAGTGTACAGCAGTCTGACCTCTGGACTGATTTTGCAGTCAGACTTACATCACCAGAAACTGTTCTTAATTTCCACAGGAAAGTGTGAGGGGAGAATGAAGATGTGTAAGTCCTACAAAAAGCATGCAGTCGCAGTGAATAATGAGTGATGTTCGCACAAGTAGCACTGCAGTCCTTTATAAGGTAAGGTGGTTTTGGACATTAATGGTAAGTAGCTTCTACAAAAGCTGAACAGAGACTGTAGGATTTGGTTTCCTGGGGTTTTATGAAGCACAACTGTTAGAGCCACTGAAGCAAATCAGGATGTATTTAACTGGCAGCCCTCCTGGTGTAGCTTTTCTTGATGCTTTCGGCGTCACCTTGGTTTACTGCATTGCTTCTCTGGTGTATATTTTGTGTCAACAATCTTCAGTTAGTTTTTCTTCACCTACTCCATTAAGGCCATAAAGTAGGGGAGCAGGTAGGTTTGTTCTTCACCAGCTTCACTCTGAGTCACTCTTGCAGGAAATGCAGGGGGACATGAGCTTTTGGGAATTCAGTGGGGGGTCAACCTGCTGCCTTCCTGGTCAATTTGGGTAGAAGAGCACTGCTTATAGCCTTTGCTTGCATTACAGCTCCTAAGCTGGTAATACCCACTTGTCTGTTCATGCTACTCTGGAGGGTCAGTTGTCTTGGTTTTTGTCTCCCTGTGGGGCATAAGGTCATGGAAGTACAGAGGAAAACATACCTCTGAAACAGAAACATCTTGAGTGCTTAAGAGAAATGCATGCTTTTGGATAGCAGGGCTTTTGGTGCAATTACATGGCATGATAAGACATGACTCTCTAAGCAAAGGCAGTGAGTGCAAGAGAATAGACAGTCTCACCCACCCATTTGCCATGCCCTGATAAGGACATATCATCATGAACCCATCTTATTTTTCCTTCCTGACAGCTTCCAATTATTTCCCACTTGATTTGTTTAGTGATGGTTTTCACTTCCAAACTCGGGTAATGTTCACATTCTCTTTGATAGGTTGTATTAGGTATCTTTGTTTTGGGAGGCTAATTTCAGGGAAATCCTCCCTTTTCCCTCCCCATAGCCTCTCCTGTCAAGCTGGGAATTTCCCGTGATCCCAGCAAACAATTTTCACTCATTGTAGGCAGAAACCTGTATTTATAAAACTTTTTCTGACCTTGTCCTAAAGCAGCTGGCAGGGATGAGCAAAATGTGAGTGTGCCTGTGTATGCATGGAGTGAAGGGATGTGAGGATGAAGTCAGCAACGGTCTTAAGACCAGTCTTAAATGTATCAAATGCATTTTCAGGGTCAGGGATAAAGGTACTTATTTGCAGCACCTCAAGGGAGGTTTTTGGAAGAGTGCTCAGTTTTGGGGCATGGAGTCCCACAGGGAACGTGATACCTGAGGGGAAGCCCTTGGCTAAGTTAACCTGAAGGTTGCAGTGGTCCTGGTGGGCGAAGGGAAGCAGGCAGAGGAAAACAGTGGCCAGCACCAGCCACTTTTCTTGCAAGGTTTCCTGGACAAGACTTACAAGGCAGGGAGCAATTCTTGTTACATTTCAAGAGGGCTATGAGTGAACTTCCCAGTTAGTGAGGAGCATATGTCTGTCTTTTTGGTACTTTCTGCTTTGATAGCTTCTGTGCAGACTTACAACTCCATTATGTCACTCCCTCCCCCCCCCCCCCCCCCCCTCCCCTCTCTCCCCTCTCCCGCGCGGGG
>VZZY01006066.1:0-46116 GCA_013400335.1 Eurystomus gularis | reverse complement strand
TAACATCATATGTATGTTATAGACCGCGACACACCCTCATAGCTGAGACAGCCACTACCAATACACAGACACACATGCGTATACTATATTGGGTCTCAGTTCTTGTGTTTAATGGGATGAAAAATAAGCACCCAGAGAAAAGCATAGCTGAAGACAAGTGAAGCAGCCTGTCTAATGACATTCTGTAGCCATTGCTGCTTTAGTTTCATTTTTCTTCATCCTTGCCAAACTCTCTCTTTTGAGCATGTCTTTTGTCTCTTTGGTGGCATTGGTATCAGCCTCTGCTGTATGAAGGTGTCTCTGGCTGATGCATCTCCACCATGCAGATCAGGGCTCCCGGCTGGCTGTGGGGCAGGAGCAGCCCTCACTCTTACCCTGTGTTACTGCAGCACTAAGTACGGTTTGGGCAGTGCGAAACAGCTGTTGCTTCTCTACAGATTTGTATGTGCTAATAAGGACTGTCACACAAACTAGGCAGCCCTTCTTTGCTTTTAAAAGTGGAAAAACTGCTACTTTGCCACTCTGGTTTCAGCTGGGATAGAGTTATTTTCTTTCCTAATAGCTGATATAGTGTTATGGTTTGGGATTAGTATGGAAATAATGTTGATAACACATTGACGTCTTTAGCTGCTGCTAATATTAAATCAAGGACTTTTCAGCTTCTCATGCCCTGCAGTGAGAAGTTTGGAGGGGCACAAGAAACTGGGAGGGGACACAGCCAGGACAAACTGGCCAAAGGAGTATTCCATAGCATAGGACATCATGCCCTGTATATAAACCGGCAGAGTTGGCTGGGATGGTTGATCACTGTTCACGGACTGGCTGAGCATCAGTCAGTGAGTGGTAAGCAACAGCGCTGTGCATCACTTGTCTTTCTTGGCTTTATTTCTCTCTCTTTTTGTTATATTCTTTTTATTTACTGTTATTATTATTATTACTACTGTTATTTTATTTCAATTATTAAACTGTTCTTATCTCAAGCCACAAGTTTTACTTGTTTTTGATTCTCCTCCCCATTCCACCAGGGGGTGGAAAGGAGTGAGGAGAGACTGCATGATGCTTAATTGCTGTCTGGGGTTAAACAATGACATTTACAAAAGCAGTTTACAAATTGGTAGAAAAATATGGACTACTGATAGTTACCTCTTAAAGCTTTTCGGTCTAGGTTGTTAAACAGGAGAAGTTATACTGAGGACAGGAAAAGTTCAGCTGCTCTATGGAAGCAGAATTACCATACCAAAAGAAAGAGCTGTGCTTGTTTAATGTTTTGTTCCAAATCTTGGGAAAATGCAATCCTAATTGCAAATTCACCAGCTATTAGTATCCCATAAACAAAATAATTCTGGACGAGCAATCCTTTGAGATACATCTTTAAGTGCTATACTTAACTCAATTGGTCTTAACAAAATAGATTTATTTGTACCAAATCTGAAGATTGGAATCAAGCAAAGTGTATGTTGTTTTGTTGTTTGGTTTTTTTTCTGGTAAGGGTTTTGATAAAATGTCAAACTTCCTCAGTACTGTGGCTGTGGTCTGCAGCACAGTCAGCCTATAATTTTGTCTTTTTCAGTAAAATCTCGACACATTTGGGTTTCTGCACACCCAACCTTGAAACAGTGTCTCTACCAGAGGGTGGAAACCCATAGAATTCAGTGGAGTACCAACAGTGCATGTGTGATTTTGTTATATTTGTCTTTGTGTCAGCATATGACCCTCAGAATTTATCGGAGTTCTTTATTAGCAAAAGCCCCATGCATTCATAAGTCATATCTTTCCCATCTGTCTAGGTCTCACCTTGTTAGTCAGTGCATTGCAATGATTTTTGCTGGCTGCAGTGACATTGCTGAATTCAGTGACTTGAGATGGTATTTTACTAACGGACCACCCAGTTGTACTTGGGTATCATCTTCCATGTATATGCTGCAGTTTGTGCTTATGGTATCTGCTTGGATCATACATTCTTCTCTTCCATTTACTTTTGTCACTTTTTTGTCTTTATGATTTTCTGAAGTCAGCTGCACAGATTCTCTCTTCATCCACCTTTCTAACATGAAAGGGCTCTTAGCCGAATAGCTCTTTTTCCATAGCTCATTTTCCATAAACATTCCTCAGGATTCTTTGGCAACCACGGCAGTTGAAAAACAATTATGCCAACAAACCTGTTTTGAGAATAGCTGTAGAAATTTGCATTCTGTCCCAGTTTCTGACAGAGACTTCAATTCTAAGAAAGGAAAATTCCTGAGCTCTTATTTGTCTTAATTCTCCAGCTCTGAGGTGGAAATAATAACACTTCCTCTCTCCAGTGCTTTCTTGGTATATTTAGATTAGAAGCAGAAAATGGACAATGGCAGCTTTATTATGTTCTAGGGTAGCTGCTAACACACAGAATTGTTTGTCTTGGTTATTATTAATATACATAAAAGTAATGCTTTCAGATAAAAATCAAAACTAGTTTAAAAGTTGAACCAATATTAATTTTCAGTATTTTCCAAAGTCTAACAAGGGGAGCTCTTCCTGGACAGTGTTTGTATTGTTGTGCCACTTCGCTGTGCCATGTTAATACTGGTATTAAGTCACCCTGTATGTCATGCGTCTCCTCAAAGAGTTTTTCCTAGGCTGCTCCTGCTACTGTGCTGTGTAGCCCTCAAACCTGCAAATGAACAAGACCTTTCTGTTTTGTCAGTATGTCTTTAAAATATTACTAGTCGTGGAGAATGTTTCCATACTGCTTATGTTTCTGTTTTGCTTCGATATTTATGCATTCTGAATAGTGAGCACAGCTGCTTGGGAGGCTCTATTTCATCTTGGCAGGAAAAAAAAAAAAAGAAAAAAAAAAAAAAAAAAAGAGTGAACTCTTGGTTTAAAAAAAAAGAAAAAAAAATTTCACAAACATGTTCTCTGAAAGATTTATCGATTTTTCTATTCCAAAAAGATATTGGTCATCTGAAACAGAACACTTTCCAACTTAAACATGCTTTTTTTTTTTTTTGTAGAAACATCTGCTTTGGTAAAAAAGTAATTTTCCTTCAGAAAGACAATATGACCATTTCTGTAACACATTGCACATCTATGATTGGTTTTGTTATGTATCCATAGTGCTGTTAATAAAGACCAGTTTCAGGGTTGCTTGGAATTGCTCTACTGCCAAATATTGTACACAAAGTGCAGGGAAGTATGAACATCTATTTCTTCTCAAGAAATATGTGAGGTGTTGGCAATTTTAAAAGAGGTCAGCAAGCCTCTTAGCTGAAGATTCACATTTTCTGTATTACTGTTAAGAAGAGTGCTTTGTGTCTGAAGCAGTTCAGATGAATACTAAATTCTACTTTGGTTTTGAAAGCGTAACTAGTGGCCACTTAATCTCCTTTATTCCTGTTAACCATCTGCAGTATATCTAATTTGCTGGATTTCTAAAATGCTTGCTTTGTTTTTAACAAGCTTTGGGGTATAGGTTAACCGATGTGTTTATAGAGTATCTGACTATGATCTGCTGAGATGAAATTCGTGGCTCAGCTGTTTCTTATCTCTTCATATCATAAGCAGTTCACCATCTTTATGATTTTACGCCTACCCTGACACTGGGGAAAAAGAAGTCTGTAGATCACCTTGCAGTCTAAGCCCTGTGCCTGGCAAGGTGCTTTCCCTGCTAATTACCAGAGCTGTTAATTTTGTTGTCAGGTTTGACAGCTGAGATGTCATGGAGGGATGAACATGGCCATTATTGTAATTTTGGCACACGATCATCTATATACTGGTAGATTTCCACCAGTGGAGTGAAGAGTTAAAAGCAGGATTGTAAAAGGCCAAAAAGCAATTTTGAAAGTGTTTCTGCTTTTCTCACTGTAAGATTGCAAGATTTCAGCAATATTCTGTGTCCAAAAGAGGAATGAGCTCCTATTTACTGAGTACCCTGCTGGGAGAGTGTGACCTGTGTGGTGAGGAACTAGCTGAAGTTTTGACAGGTTCCTTACTGAGATATTACCTCAGAAACACAGTAACTTAGAAAGGACACATAGTAACAACCCAGCAGCTCTTTGCAAACAAGACTAACTGCATGGTTATCTTGTGGCAATACTACTGCTTTATCTCCTGGTAACATGACAAATAATTTTAGCCAGCACCACAAGTGGTGAATTTAATCCAGGACTACATTCATGCTAAGCATTAAATTCTAGGTTTGTCTGAAATAACTTTTCCCCTGCAGATTGCTTAGCAGAAATGTGAATGTCTGTCTTGGTATCCAGATACACTGTTGTATTTCATGCTAGGAATCAGCAGCATGAACAAGTTTATCTTCTATTGCTATGGTCTCTGTCATAATACTCAAGCCTTTTCACAGTTTCCAAATCTGGTATCAATATCTTACTTTACATCTCATGCATAGGAAGAGGTAATGGCACAGTAGGACTAAGAAATAAATAGAACTGCTTATCTGTCTGTCACAAGCATCAACCTTTCAAAGAAAAAGAAAATTCTCTCTTAGCACAATGTACTGGGGTTTTAGAAGAGGTAAAGAAGTTTGTAACCACAGTTTGCCTAGGGTCAGTAATGAAACTCCTGTCACTGGACGGTTTTAGGCATTAACATATATGCAGGTTATGTTCCCTGCAAGTGGGAAGCTATGGGTTTTTGAGCTGGCAAGATGTGACACAGCTTTGGATGTGCTTTGCAAAGTCCAAGGAAATCTACTGGTTTCCCAGTTCTACAGGAAGTTGGTTACTCCCTTCTGTTCTAAACATGTTATAACTTACAAATGTGGCTGCTGCAATTCAACTCCCAAGTCAACACAGGTATGCATCAACGTCTTTCTGATAGTGTTTAGATTTTCTTTTTTTTCACAGAATCACAGAATCATTATGGTTGGAAAGGACCTCCAGGGTCATCAAGTCCAGCCTTTGTCCTACCATCTCTCTAACCACTACACCATATCCTCAAGCACCGCATCTATTCATTCTTTAAACACCTCCAGGGATGGTGACTCCACCACCTCCCTGGCAGTCTATTCCAGTACCTGACTACCCTCTCAGTGAAGAATTTCTTTCTAATATCTAATCTGAACCTCTCCTGACACAGCTTGAGGCCATTTCCACTCGTCCTATCATTACTAGTTTGAGAGAAGAGACCATCACCAGCCTCGGTACAACCTCCTTTTAGGTAGTTGTAGAGGGCAATGAGGTCTCCTCTCAGTCTCCTCTTCTCTAGACTAAACAAAGCCAGTTCCTCAGCTGCTCTTCATAGGGCATGCTCTCCAGCCCTTTCACCAGCTTCGTTGCCCTTCTCTGTACTTGCTCCAGCACCTCAATGTCCTTCTTGTACTGTGGTGACCAAAACTGGACACAGTACTCCAGGTGTGGTTTCACGAGTGCCGAGTACAGGGGCACAATCACCTCCCTACTCCTGCTGGTCACACCATTTCTGATACAGGCCAGGATGCCGTTGGCCTTCTTGGCCACCTGGGCACACTGCTGGCTCATGTTCAGCCGGCTGTCCACCAGCACCCCCAGATCCTTTTCCACCAGGCAGCTTTCCAGCCACTCCTCCCCAAGCCTGTAGCGTTGCTTTAACAGATTACTTCTTTTGTTGCCCCTCCAGCACATCAATCTTTGAAGTTAAAAGCACAATTGCTTCAAGCATACTGCTGATCTGGCTCTTGATCAACAAAAAGACTCCAAAAAGCATAACTTATTCTTCCTAAAGAATCTGGACATCTTTGAATACTTTAACGTATATTAAGTATTTATTTGCTTTACGCATACAAAAAAAGTGGAGACTATTTGTATTTTACAGAAGCCAATGGCTTTTATTACTTATCTGGGCAGTTTAAAACATTTCACTAGGGCCTGGTTCCACTTCTCTGGGGCAGATGTTCTCTCCACATGCAATTTTCTACTGATAACTTGTTATTCTCTGAGTATACTTGCCCTAGCTTTCATCAGACACCACACTGTTAATGAAGCAGAGAGATGCTAAAAAGAAAAATCTTGAAAACCTTGTCAGTAGGGCTGGAGCCCAATTCTTCAGCTTTCTAAGCAATTGGAGCATCCTGTCCACATGGGACAAGTATTTACGGTTGAAAATATTCCATTTTTTGTGGAAATTTTTGTCAAAATCAAGCTACTCTGAACAGTAAAGCTCCTGGGAACCACTTAAAGCTAAACTCATGGTATTTCTCTTAACCTTGCCACAGAGGATGAGGAGAGCTAGGAAGCCTGTTACACTCCTGCTGCTGCCTTTGGGCATAGCTGTGTTTGCCTTAGCTGTCAGCTTATCTTTGTTAAACAGGAGATACTGCAGATTTTTTTTTCTTTTTAATAAAGGTTGCTCATATAAGTCTTCTATCTCCTGGCTGATAACTGGGATAATAAAGCCTGCTGATATTGTCTCTCTCAATATATACTTTAATACATTTGACCCACTTGTCATATTCTTGGTATCACTGCCTATGTGTTTTAACAAGACTGCTTTGGAAATGAGCTAATGACACATACAGGGGATTTACAAAGATACAGTGGACTGACATAACTCATGGCATGAGAACTTTAGGAATATGGAGAGTAGCTCTGTAGTCTATTGCTTGAAATGTACATCCCAGCAGGGCTGGATCTATTTAAAAATCACCAGAGGTCTTGCTAGTTAACTTCCCTTTCATGTAATAGAAACAAAAGGTTGAATGAGTCATGTGAAGCCAGCCATGAGACCAATATAGACAAAGATGTCATATCCTCATGCATGCAGCTGTGAATGGCATATCTGCTTTGCCATCTGCAGATTAAATGGACATAGTGTCTTAGTGGCTGCTGCAAGGCTTGGTATAACTCAGTTATCATCAGGCAGATTTCCTGTTGCCTAATACCCAAACACAATAGTTGTTTAGTGTCAGGCTTTGGTTTCTGGAGTAGTTTCAAAACCCGCCAGCAACAGTATGTAGTTTTATAACACCACCACTGTTAACTAATTGCACTCACTTGCAGAATTATGAAACCTGAGAGGATAATTTGTTGCATCATGACTATATCTTTGTGCATTTTTCATGGGCAGTTTGTATTTTAGCTGATACTTAAAATGAGAATATTTTCCTGTAGATCTGTTTGCTCTATTTCTTTCCTCCTGGCAATTTGGGGCTTTCTTTTCTAACAATTAGAAAAACAACATTCTGTTTAATTACAATATTTACAGAAATAGCCTTTTTTCCATATTGCAAGTTGTAACAAGTTTTACGTCAATTAACCTCTATGTTTGCAAAGACACAGCCGTATTGACCTTTAAGTATCATTCATCCAATTTGCATATTGGACAGTTGAATGTGAGTGCTTGATTTACAAAAAGCATTTAAGGACATATTATGTTAAGCACACAATTAATCTTGATAGGAAAATACCATAACTCCCTCAAATCATTCTGGTTTTTCTGGTCATGGTTGATAGCACTAGGCAAGTTTATCCTTTATCTAGAATCTTCATCAAAACTTATTTGTGAGTTCATTCCAAAAGGCCAAAACTGGGAGAAAATCTGCACTCTTCATACTGAAATCTTTGATGAAGTCACGTAATTCCAATTTACTTCAGTGAGTCACCCATGTGTGAGAATGCTCCCTTGTTAGAGCTTTAAAATTTCCATAGGAGTTTGCTTCTTTGAATATTTTATTTTCAGCTTTGTTATGGTAAGATGATTTTTCTGACATTTCACTGATCACAAAGCAGCTGGCCCCATAAAAAATAAAGCACACGCACAAAGAAACAAATGACTGGGTGTCTGGGGGAAAATGTGAATTCTGTGTCTGAGCTGCAACAGATTGTCATCATTAAAACAAAGCATCATCAAATGCTGGAATGATGGGCATGAAAGAGTGGAATCATTTTCTCAGGTAGAAAGACAAAAGAAAGGTGATGCTTTAATTAAGTCACTGTTCATTAGCTCTGATAATTTTTCAAATTCTGAAATAATGATGTTAAATACAAAGAAGTTAACAAATAGAAACATTGTAAGGTGTACTTGATTTGACTGTACAGATCACACTATCCCTTATTGCAGGTCTAAACATACTACTGCACAGATCTGCCAAGACTAACATAAAAAAATACAGATGCTTGCTGTAGTGGGTCTGGCTGAGCTGGGTCTGTTTTGTGCTGGGAGCTAGAAGGGTACTGATAACATATCTGTGTTGTGACTACTGCTGAGCAAGGATCCCAGCATTCACCCCTCCAGTGGGATGGGGTGGGCAAGATCTTGGGAGGGGACACAACCAGGACAGCTGACCCAAACTGACCAAAGGNGAAGGAAAGGAGGGGTGATAGAGTGGCTTGGTGGGTACCTGGCACTCAGCCAAGGTTAACCCACCACACTTGCCCATATTTGGGGCTTTCTGACAGTGAAGCATTGAAATTCAAACTTAAAACTGCACTAGAACCAACCTCAGACATAGCCATTTTGTACTATGATCTCTCTTCCATCTCTCTAGTACATTTATAGGAGAAAATGGTCCTTATTCTGCATCCCCATGAAGTGCTGGGGCCTGGGCTGTGGGCCCTGAGTTGGAGTTGACCGATGGATGAGCCATAACCTAGCAGAATGTTTTGTTCAGGCCCCAGAGGCAGAACCTGGCCCACCTGTGTGAGGTCCCACCTTCCCCCATGGGAAGGTTGGGGTGGTGGGTGAGGCCAAGACTTTATTAACCAGGAACTGAGGAGAGTTGAAGAGAATTCCTGTTGGGGCCATTAGGAAGAAAGTTAAAAGATGAAGGTGTGCTGAGGGGATGTTGCTGAATTTGGCATTGGCCAGCAAAATCGAAGAAGAAGCAGCACAAAACTGACAGGATTGTTTGAAGAAGAAGAGAGCTCACAACACACCACACAGCACTCGTTTGCCAGTTCCTGCCAGGGTCTTTACTTCTAAGAGACCAGGGAGGTGAGTGATAGAAGAACCTGTAGTTAAGTGATGAAAGGAGACATGGGAAGGACCTGACCTCCTTGTTGTACCAGCTCCATCACTGGAATAAGAGAGGGAGCTCTACAAATTCTCAGAGACTTTTACTGTCATAGGAAAAGACACAGGCAAAAGAAATGGCCCATTAAAGGCAAAAAACCCAGCCAATGGCATTAGGTGGGGAACTAGTTCTTTCCCTCCTCCCTTCTCCAAGTTTTTTATTAAACGCTTTCTCTTCTGAGATTTCCATTTTTTTTAATATTTCTTGATTTATTTGCTTCTGCTTATCTATATTGCATGAGCCATCATGCTGTTAAAGATCCTTATTAAGGAAAATGAATAATCTCCTTGAAGTTACTTTTATATATATGTCTGTTCCCTCCACTTATGGTTGTTGGTGTGGAATTTTCATAGGAAAGTTTTTTGAAGTTTTTCCTTAAAAGTTTTTTAATCAAAAGCTGGAACTGTAACCCAAATGAATTCTACATTTTCAAAAGGAATAGGTCAGCACTCTGGGTTAATATCAAATGTTACATTTTCAGAAACAAAGAATTGTAACCTCAAGTTGAATAAAAATGTTCTTAGGCAGACAGCATCCTGGCCACTGGCCCAGGCAGCTGCATTGTTTCTCTTGGGGCCAAGTTTCTGGGCAGTCAGAAGTGATGCAGAGTGTGGAAACCAAGACGTCAGAGCAGAACAATGATGGAAATGAATACACTGTCCTGAGAGGCTTTTTTCCTTGGTCCTTTTTCAGCAGCTTTCCTGTACTTGCTTTCATTCCACTCTTCTCCTTTCCATTCAATTCTCTTTCATTATTCTTCATTTCTCCTTTGTCTCTCACCTCTCACTTCCCTGTCCCCTCCTCGCTTTGTTGCCTTCACTGTTCTCATATCTTTGTCCTTGCAGTGATGGACTAATGTGACCTGGTAAAATTTTTCAGGGGCACATTTCCTGCAGGAAGTCAAGATGGGTTTCAAGGAAGGCTCAAAGTGTTATTTCTTCTTCACAACCAAAATAACTGGGTCCATACCTCAAAACATGCTTCCTTCCTCATCATATGGTTGCTTAGCTGGTGCCTCACAAAGCCAATATGAGTTTTAATTCACAGTGATTCATTGAGAAGTCTTGGAGTGGTCTTGTGGCCTTTCAAAGCTTTCCCCTTTCTCTATAGCCAGCTATCAAAGAGAGGGCTTTGTTTTTCATTTAAGTTCCTGTTGACTACTCTGTTTACCTTATCAGCCGAGGAAAAGAAATGTGAAGGTGTGTCTGATGAAATATTGACACTTTTAATACTAGCAACTCATAAGATACATAAACCATAATTTATTTATGTTTACAGCACTTCTGCTGGAAGTATCTTGCTAATCTACCTGATGTATGTAAGAAAATGCAGACATGCTAAGATATTTTTTTTATTATGACTATCAATCTTCACTACAATAATATGAAGCAACAAGGAATGGACTTTTCCAGGAACTAGATGTCCTATTTATTAAAGACAATGGCTCATGTTATCTGTCAGAGCCCTGTATGCAGCACTGGGTGAACTTTTTTTAAGAAACAATTGAGTGACTTAGTTTTCCTACAGGCTTTAGGTGTAAGGTTTTGTCACTTTTCCACATAAGGTTGCGTTAGATCCTATACACATGCATCACTGAATGAGACATCCTGTAGCTGATGCCCTCATAGGAGCAATAGGGCCAAGCACAGCTGGACAGAGTTGCCTGGGGTCAATGTATCAGACATGACTCTAGAGACCAAATTTCCGAATTTCCAGGGGGTAAAAATCAGGGAGACTTAGGTCTTTTGGCTTCATGACAGCCAATTCCTACATCCCTCCTGCAGCCAGGTCCTTTCCCACCACCTATCCCTCTCTGCCCCCTAATAGCCAGCAAACCTAGAGTAATTGTTTTGTAATCATATTTAGCTTTCAGTTTTTTTCCACTCCAGCCCTGAACAAAAGATTCATAACCCCAAGGCTGGTCAGTGTTGTTTCTCACTTGCAAATCTTGGTTTAAAAAAAAAAAAACCAAAACATTTTCTCCTTGGAATATTACCTGTTTCTCTGGAGGTTTCTTCCCGCTTATCTCTAGGTGGATGTGGTTTAGCCCTGTCTCTTCCTGTAATCTTTCACAAGCATTGATACAGCGGCATTGCAAGGTATATTTTCATGCTCAAATGCTGTTACTGGACACAGGTCCTTGCAGGATAACATTTCAGAAAATGATATCTAGCTTTTTCCCCCTTTCCATGGAACCAGCTAACTAATGCCCTGGTGACTTCTTGAGGCAAGAACCTTGGTGAGGCAGACCAATGAAGCAGAAGGATTTTAACCCCCAAAGCTGGCAGGGAAGCAGGCTTAGAGGGTGGGGTCTGTACTCCACACTTCTAATTGACAGTTTTTCCAGCCTTCACAGCCCTGATATGAGTAGGTGTGCAGCTAGAAATGGAAATGTAACTGGACCCCAAGATAAAAGGGATGGGCAATAACAACATGCCTGACTAGCTGAAGTCTGCTACATTTATTTAAGTTAACTGGATGCCCGGCCCTTGGCTTCAGTATACAAGATCAAAAAATAAATCCTATTAATACTTTTATTTAAACTAGTCATTCAAATTTGAGTGGGCTAAGAAGCCATAAGCACTCAGGTTTGCCCGGGATTATGTTGGCATAAATTATGTACACATATCAGAGATATGAGAATATTAAGTGAGTTCATTTAAATTAATGCTATTAAAACAGATGGAAAATTGATTTTTGGTAATAGAGGGCTTGATTTACCCTAGCTTAGTTCCATTGACTTTGGTGGATTCGCTCCTACTTTACTTTGGTATAAATCAAGGGAATACTAAGCCCAGGGAGTGTAAATGCTAAGACCAAGTGAAAGATTTACTGTCTCATGTCTTATCACATTCAAAGTAGTAAAAAATGCGTTACTTCTGATTTATTCTGCTGTAATGCAAACAGTGGCCAGGAACGGCAGAAGTAATGATTAGCTGTTTATTGCAGTGTTTGACCTTAATAACTAATATAATGCTAACACAAACATAATTATGGATTCAAATTGAGCTTATATTTAAGATATTTATAAAGCAACGAGCAGAACTCAAGTATTGACCATTCACAAACAGAACTGGTTTCCAACCTCCAGGCTCAGCAGTGCACTAATGTCTGAAGTCACTCATGTACCTGAGTGGAGCCCTTCCTCACCCTTTTTTAAAGTGTCTTTGTACTGCTCTGTGAGTGAAAAATTAATGGACCTTCTTTGATTTGCTTTTGTGATGAGAAGGAAGCACTTCCACTAATGACAAAAAGAATAGGATTTACTGTAACTTGGCCTCAGATCGTGTTTGTGGTTCCCACAAATCCTGTAACAATATGCTTTCTAAACTTAAATGGATATTGCCACACTGACCGTTATAGAAAAGCATAAGGAAGATGATGAAGCAGCTCCTCCAAGCTAATTTTTTTTCTGAGGCAAATTTATTGACCCCATGTTCAACACTTCAGCAAGGGAGAAAAGAAGCCCCAAACATGAAAGTGAGACAGGTTGTGAGTGTATTTTACCAGTGTGTCTACAGTGGGATGATTTCCTGCAATTAATTACTGATGTGAGGGGTAAAGTAGAAAAAACAGATTTCTACAGCTGGTTTTTTTTCACTCTTGCGTGGTGTTGTTATCTGAGAAATGCACAAATACCACATTCAGCTCCACCTTTTCCATTTCTTGGTGAATCCTCTTCTCCACCTTTTCAGCAATTCCCCCAGCACTTGCATTCTTTAGCAACCTTTTAGTGATCACTTTGCACACAACCCCCCAGTCAATGCTCCTCTGGGGTAGCTCTGTCACCAATTGATGAATTGGTAGCATTCAGCCCCAGCTGGCAATCAGCTGCCTCTGCTCCTTGACCTCTTGCCTGAGGCTGCCCGTAGACCTGTCAATCATGGAAATATTTTTTGTGAAGTCAACTCTTTAAGCAATTAACTATCTATATGTAGGCAGCCTTGCGTGGTGCTTGGGCCAGCGTGGTGCTTGGGCCAGCTAAAACTTCTCTTACCCATTACCAGCCTCTGAGTAAGCCAGTCCTGCATAGAATAGATAAATACCAGCCATCCATCATCCCCCATATGGCTTAGGAGCGTAATTTCATGAGCTGCCTGTGTGGGAGAGAAGTGTGAGAAGATGCTGCATCAGTGTGTGGGCTGCACAGGGGACAAAGAGGTGAATTAAAATTTGGAAATAGAGAGTGAGTAATAATGTGCCCACCATGGCCCTCTCTTCAGAAGAAAAATGAAAATGAAAAATGATTTGAATGATGGATTTAACAACAAACTGAAAATGAAGCCAGGAAGCTGAGGTGTGAGCTAGCCCTCTGGCAAGATATGATAGCAAACAGGCATAAACCATAAAGTGAAATAAAACTGGAGGGGTTGGGGGGGAGGGGGTATGAAGTTATGTGACTTGGAGCTTGGAAAGAGAAAGTTTCTGTGTACCTGATAAGTTTTGTTTTGTTTGTTTTTTCTTTCTTTCTTTCCTCTGAGGTACTTTTCCACAATTAATGAAACCACCAGGAGGCTAAAGTGACATGATGCTGAAGACCTGAAGTCTGCTTCCTGGGGTATTTCTAAGGTGAATGCAGACCAGAATACTGAGGGAACGGGACTGGAGTTTGTGCCTTGGACCTTAGAGACAGATGGATATGAACCAGATCACCAGATCAGACCCTTCAGGTTTTGGAGGCATTGTAAATAGGGCTCATATTCAACCATTATCTCTTTACATTTGCTCAAGCAAAAAAAACGGCTTAACATGCATGGAACAGAAAATAAACTGATAGGAAAACACAGAGAATGTATTTGAGCTGATCTAGCCTGATGTGGCATTTGTCAGCTGTGGTCTTCTGAATTCGCTTATGCAATTCTCCAGCATTCATCAGTCAAGCTGAAACAGGTTTTTAGTAACAAAGAGAAGATTTTCCTGAAATAAAGTCTCTCTCCATGCACATGAACTGGAGAGAGTGTTCCTTTGTTTTTCATGTTGCCATTTTAGGTGAATAGGATAGGATATAATCTTTTTGGCTGTTCTTACGCATCTTCCTGCTTGAGATCCTTACAACTGCAAAGTCAGTGCAACAAAAAACATCTCTCTCCCATCCCCTTCCTTCATTTCCTAAGAAAATAGATACTTTGAAAGGCATGAAATATAATGCTAAGTGCTGCCTTCCTAAAGAATGTCTAAAATTCCTGCAAGAGAAGGCATTGTTTCAAAACAAAGCTATTTCAGGCTATTCTACCCTTGTATGTACAAAGCTATTTATCTGAGAAACTTTGTTTTCAGCACAAATATTCTTGCTCTGGGGTTTTACCTTTTAGAAAGTAAAAAGAAAATGTTTTAAAAATCGGTTTCATATTGTTATAATTTAAAATAAAACAAACAAAACCAGATTCTGTCATTCTTGCTGTGTGTGTCTAGTCAAAGTCAGCATGAACCCTCTGGAACACATCTTTTACAAACATTATTTATTTGACAGTTAGCCTCTTATGCTTGCTTTTTTTTTTTTTTTTTTTGTCAAATGTTACCCAGAATCCTGTGCCATGCTTACCTTTTAAAGGAAGAGTGCAGTGGATATGGTTTTACACATTTAGTGGTGTAGTCGGAACTATCCTCCAAACTGCTGAATGTCTCCATGTCCCCATCTCTGGGCTAGCTTTCCCAGGGCATTGGCACTGTGTTTATTGCTGCTTGGTGTGGCTAGCAGGAGAGAGAACCAAAGTACTGGCCTGTTGCAAGCCATTTTCTACCAGCAAGGATATGGCCTGTAGATTTTAATGAACTTCCATTCACAAAATCAGAGAGCTGGAAGGTTCTGAGCTCTGTAGAAGTGTTGTAATTTCCAAAGGAAATATTTTATAGAAGGCAGGTAGGTTTTGTCCAAGTAGAGAACCTCAACTGCTGTTTTATATACTCTCCCCATGCATTAATTTATTGTGGGCTTGAACTAGGAAAACCTGGCTAATGCTGCCACAGTAGAAGTGCAAATGAGCTCAAAAGTATGGATAGAGCAATGATGCCTTCATTTCTTTACTTAATTTGCAGGAAACAGAGCCTTAGACCATTAGTGCTACCTCCTTTCTCAGCACCAAGCCTGCTCGCTGAAATTAGAGAAATCTGCATTTTGACTCCCCTCTAAGTCATCGGTTTTGTTACTGTGGTAGGAGATAGATATTCACAGAGCAAAGGCAAGACACTGTCACACTAAAATGTTTAACGTGTCCTCTGGGAAGTAAATTGTAGGGGTACTACTAGATAAAGATTTAAAGATGTCCCTTTTCATTTCAGTGCTGATGGTTAATGGAGGGAGCTGGTTTTAGCAGCCATTGGTAATTAGCCAGTTTGCAGTGTTATCAGAAATATGTGCTTTCTTGCAACAATAACAAAAAAACCTGAAACATCCTTTGTTTAGAAATATCTGTTAAACAAAACCAAAAAGTGGAAAAATAAAATTAGCAGCTGCTATTGCACTGAACTTTAACATACAGACACTGCTTTCTGAGAGCTATCATTAGAGCCAAATTAAAATATAGCCAAGATTTTTCTAAATAAAACTGTCAATGAAGATAAAAAGTTTTTATGTTGACAGTAGAGCAAATTATTTTTTTTCACTCCGTTGAGGTGTTGTAATGGTGCAGTATATCTGGTTGACTTATGGCAAGCTAATGATTAACAGCTGCAAGAGAGATGATTGCTTTGAAAATCACTCTCAAGTGAGCAAAGCTGAAGTGGGCAGGGGCTGGATTTAGAGGCAAAAATGAGTGGAGAATTTATGCAAGGCTGCACACTGGTAACACAGAGAACAAATTAAGAAAAGCACGTATGGACATGAGAACTTGTTCCTAGGGTGGGGGAAGCCCCATGCTGGAGCTTAGTCTTGGCGCTGCAGGAACTGAGATGCAGCAGCAAAGTAACTGAGCTCAGGTATTTTCTATAGGTTAGGAAAGGTGTGCACCAGCAGCAGTGATAATTGCTGAGGATAATAAGTAGGTTAAGCGAGAATTATGGTCTGCTGCAGTCTCTTATTGCAATGCTACCATGTTCAGCCAGCGAAAACAACCAGCAACCAGCCTGAAATAGCAATTTCCTTGGGTGTTTCCCTGAAATATTCAAATGAGGAGAAAAGGTTATGCTAGAGGATTTTTTATCTTCTCACCACCCAAAACGGGAGACCTTCTTCCCACTTTGGGTTGGAAAAGGCTCAGAGCTCAGCTATCCCCGTGGTCTGCTGTGGTGGGTAAATGCTGACCTGTTCTGCTGGGCTCAGGGTTGTTACATTTCCTTGCTGCAGAAATGTGAAATGAAGAGAAGGCTTTGGAAAGTTGCCTTCTTGGTGGAAATACCAATTGGATTAAAAATTCACTCAAAAGAGCTCACTAATCTACTATTATTTTATCTATCTGTAATAGTATTTGGTAGTTTTTATTTGGATTTTATTTGTGGCAAATGAGGCAGAAGAATGGTTTGAATATCATGGTTTGAAGTAAAGTAAGCATCCTTCTGCTTGGTACCTTCATTGTAAGATGATCATAGAATCATAGAATCATAGAATGTTTTAGGCTGGAAGGGACCTCTAGAGGTCATCTAGTCCAACCTCCCTACACAGTAGGGACATCTATCTAGGTCAGGTTGCTTAGAGCCTCATCAAGCCTGACCTTGAATGACTCCAGGGATGGGGCCTCCACCACCTCTCTGGGCAGCCCATTCCAGTGCTCTATGACCCTCATGTTAAATAACTTTTTTCTAATATCCAGCCCAAATCTATCTTTTCCTAGCTTAAAACCATTGCTCCTTGTCCTATCACTACAAACCCTTGTGACTAAACCTTCCCCTGCCTTCCTGTAGGCTCCCTTCAGGTACTGGAAGGTGAGTATAAGGTCCTCCCAGAGCCTTCTCTTCTCCAGGCAGGATGATTGTGGATTTTATCTGATGCTCTTTGTTGTAAACAAATAGACAAAGAGGGGCCAGGGTGGTGCAGCAGCAGAAGCCATTCCCACAGCAAGTGAAGAGAAAGAGACTGGGAATCCTTGAGTCTCCAGTCTCCATATTCTCAAGTCTCTAAATGTGCTGGAGCTGCTCCCTTCATTGTACAGTGCCCAGTTATAACCTTGTCCAGGACAGGGTCTATTGGCAGCTGAACCAGGGCCCCCCACATCTTAGTTTCTGTATCCTGAATCTCACCACTTTTAGCAAAACCCACACATTTAGCTCTTCAAAACTACCATAACTTGCAATCCTTTAATGTCTCCAAAACCATTGTCTGTAGTAACCTGAATTCACTTGAATAACACTGGAGATATCATCAACATTTAATTAGACTACTTATTTCAGCAGGGAGGAGGAAGGAAAAAAAGCAGAATGCTTAGAAAATAACAGCTTTTTCCTTGGATTGTGACATCTGAATAATTTAAAGAGGTTTTGAGAACTGTGCTTTATTTTAATTAGTTTCTGAACCAGTTTCTGCTTTGCCAATTCTTTCTCCTCCCTCTTTGTACTGTTTACTTTTTATGACATCTGCAATCCTGAAAAAAAAGAAAAAGGAAGCAAATTAACTTGGTTCAAGCCACATCAGCACATCCCTTGGAAGATCACAGCAGTCAGCTGTAAAAAATGGGCTTATGCTGAAAGAAAATTAGGAGCTCTGAGGGCTGAAAATGTACTTACCTATTTATTAACTGCATCTATCTTTATTATTTTTGTATGACACCGGAAAACTGTTCTTGGCATTTCACAGATGTGCACAAAGGATGTGAGGTGAACTGCTGTGGCACTATATTATTAAGGTCACTCTGCATTTACATCTGCCAAGCCAGAGCAAAGTCCATCTTTTGACAAACTCTCAGTCTGAACAGACACAGTCCATGAGAGCAATGGGGGAAGAAATGAGCTGTGTGGCTTTGATTAGGAACATCACATTAGTTCCAGAAACCCCTTTTTGGTTCTTACAGGTCCTTACCCTGTGATTCTCTCCATTTTATCAACAGTCCTTCTTGTGTCCTATTCCCACCAAGCACCTGGTGAGGGGTGGCCTCTGCAGAGACATTCTACCCATTTAAACAAACTATGGGCCTAAGGAGAATGCAGGGAGTCAGAGTAAAAGGTATGTGAAGGAGATGATGCTCACAAAGACATAGGAGCAGAATCATGAGAGGGAAGAGATCCAGCAACACAAAGCTGAAGAAACAGACCTGATCAACTGATTGCTTTTGACCACAGTATCACATAGCTATGGCTGTGTGACTTTTCAAGTAGGACAAGGTGTCCCTGTTGGATTATTTGCAAACTTAAGTTGCCCATATGAAGAGCCACTTGCTATGGGTGCAAGGAAAGGACCTGTGACTCCCTGCTCAAACCCAGAGACTACAGAAGTTGATAGAAGTTATAGGTATCTTTGGCCTGTCATTGCCAGTCCACATTGAGTGGTGATAATCCTATGTGCTTCCTTGAAAGATAGGATGTCTATGGAGTAAAAGAACGTGAAATACAGTTGTAATTTTAAGATAATTTTTGGTGAAAAATGAAAAATTGCCTTTACTGATATATTTTGCAAATTAATATAAGCCTCAGCTAATATTTCAGTAAGAAAGAAAAGTGCCAAGCAACCTGTCACGGAAGAAGACAGAATGACTGAAATGTTTCATTTCAATATTTCTCAAACAATAAGTTCTGAATTTTTTATTTGAAGTGAACATTCTGAGTTTTGAAATGTATGCAAGTGAACATTTTGGGTTTTGAAATGTATGACCTCTCTCCTCCTTTTTTCAGAAAGCTCAAAGTGAATCATACATTTTTTCATCCCAAAACAAGCTGTATTTTTTCCTAAATGCTGGGTAGGCCAGAAAAAAAAAGTTAATTGTGCAATTATTTGAGAGATGTGGTTTCTGAACAGCCTATGTCGTGATGAGGTCCTGAGCACTGACTCACTAGTTCTGATCTGAGTTCAATAAAAGTTACATGTAAGGTGCGTGATGGAGGCAACTCTGTTATCATGTCATTCTGTCCTGCCAATCCTCTTCTAAGCGTTATCAACTAATGTGTGACAGTTATAAAGTGGATTATAGGCCAGTCTGTCTGATACAGCTAAGCTGAATCCATCAAACACACATCACTCAGAATCTGAAATTGGACTTGAACCTCAGTCTGTGAAGTTGCAGATAAGTGATTTGTCACGTTTTGCTAACAACTTTCCTCTGCTGATGTGTCCCTTGTGGTCCCATGTTGCAATCCAGCATGCTCATTGTAGCTGTGTTTTCAGGATGTAATATGAAAATTACTAGGCATTATGAAAAGGTCAGCTCTGTTAGGCTCACAGAGTAAGTAGGAGGAATGGAGTTGCTCTTAAGATACTCATCATCTGTCATTATGTCTTATTAATAATCCCAAACAAATCTTGGATGGCAGTTCATTAAAGAGCATGTGTCCTACAGCTGTGTGTGATAGGTGCCATTTTTACTGTATCTTCTCTTTCTGACTTTTTCATCATGTTACTAATTGAGATTCTTGTTGTGGCATTTTGATTATTGGAAGTATAAGATACATGCAAACATGTTACCTCTCAGAGAAAGCTGAACAAGGAAGAGTTGTTTTGAAGAGTGAGAGTTAGCTTTAGTGAGCAGCAGGGCTGTCTGGGTGGGGAAGTACCTACGTGCACAGTTCACTGCTGAAACCAAACTGAACGCTTTGTCAGTTCGGGAGAAACATACGATGTCAAAATGTTTGACAGACTTGGTCTAAAGGAGGGATTAGACAGCATAATAATGGAAATATTTAATTCTGGTACTGTTCCATCCACTGTTTACAGCAGAGATGCAACTTTTGTTTCTCTGAAAGAACTGCTGATGCCAAAATGGGCTTCTGCGCAGACAGACTGAGTCCTTCCAGAGGAGTTCAACTGAAGTCATGTTCCTTGCTTCTGGGCTTCACAAGCAAGTCCAAAATAAAAATGAGGGAAGCAGCATATGCAATTGAAATATTAAAATTATTCCCATACTGCTGAGGAGCCAACATGTGCTTCAACAATTCAAAACATTGCTTCAGAAGAAATAGGAAGATCCTGTCACTTCAGAAGGGCTAGAGGTTTAAATGGGTTGGGTGGAAGTGCACTGGAAAACAGCGTTCAGGAGTTATCCTTTTACTAATTTGAAAATTGGAAAAAAATGCTTGATGCCTTCTTAATATTTGCCTTCACACCTCAGATGTGAAAGTTTAAGAGTTTCTTTTTGTTCTATGTCTTTTGATGGGGCAGAGAGGAATAGAAGTGCAAGCTTTACTGGGAATGCGTTTCTTTTGCTGCCTCTTTAAATGGGAATAGAGGCCCAGGTTCTTCACTGATGGAAATGTGCTGCTGAATTTAATGAAGCTACTACCACTAGATGCCGCAGGGAAAGTGAGATCTAGGGCTCTGTGCTACAATTTTTTTTCCTGTTGCAGGCTTTGCAGGCTTTGCAGGGAACGCATTAACCTGATTTCCAATGGGTTGTTTACCTGACCCCTCAGAGTGATGAAAATAAAGCAATAATCTTTTCAGAAGCAGATGCTGATTGCATTTTTGAAACCATAGGGCCAGACTCCCCTCTGTAAACAGGCACAGATATGTGTGAGATAACTGGAGTTACGCAGTTCTGCTCAACTCCAAAGGCTGTCCTAACTCATTGCATGGCTGTCTTCTCTAGCAGTGTGAAGCTTGTGAGGAAATATTAGGGAAGACAAGGAGACAGACAGATTGGCCTCTGACCATCATTTCAGCTCAGCTGGAGTAATGTAATGGTCACCTCATGCAAACTGTTCTGGCAACACCTGCATTGCTTCCTCATGCTTCTTTGCCTAGTTGCTTTTCAGCAGTCCTCCCGCACACAGGGGCTTTCCATGAGACAAAGCCAAGTGATGCAAACAGAATGATTCTGCTGACACCCAGCCTCCACCTTCTTTCCCCAACATGGCTATGTGTGGTCACAGGATAGGAAGAAACCTGTTCCAGCTTATGGTGGCACTTCTTAGAGGGTTTGTAAGCATTATTATGGAAAGCACTTCATTCTGTAACACAGGTGTCAATAGACAAAAAGCTGTTGTGGGAGCTTTGCTCCTTGGTTAATTGGATCCTCATGATGTAAGCTTTGCAGATCCAGGCCATGGGCCAACACCACTTCATATACTGACACCAGAAGGATTGGCCTGTGGGAGCAAAATCTGGGGGCTCTGCTGAATGTGTTTACTTTGCCTGGTGGTTTCCTTAGGGGCAGAAGGGTTTGCTGCGTTATGACTAAGAGATGCCAAAGACCAGAAGAATCTTTGGTTTTGTCCAAGTTCTTCCTTTATATTAAGTGCAAGAAACAGGAGAAATATGGAGGGGGCTGCATGGTAGGCAAGAGGACTACACTGATCCACAACAAGTGGTATCACTGTCTTTAGCTCACCAACATGCACTAGCATACATCTTTTCCTTCTGTGTTCATAGAGATCCTAGCACAGTAGAGTATGATTTCAGAAACCGCAAGTACAAGTAAGAGATGGATAATAATGTATTCTGTTTCCTTCTTCCCCTGCAGAGTTTGGTCTATTTTTAAAGAGTTACACATAAGGTGAGTGACGTAGATAGCTTTTCAGCTCTCTTTCTATTTGTCATACTGCTGGCAGATTGATACATAGCAAAAAGTTCATAACTTGGCTTTTTTTTCCTCATGTACAGTATTTGTTTACAGAGATTGAATCTGCCATTCCAGATTAACAGGCAACAAGCAAGTGATTTTATTATTACCATGAAAGCTCAGTTATTGTGGGGGTAAAAGGTGGGTGTGCACAATGGTATCTGCTTATGGATAAGCCTTTAAAGTAAGAGCAGATTTGTTTCACAGGAGTTTCAAGAACAGCCTATTTCAAGTCTCTTAGGTATTTGTTGTGTGTAGTCTGGAAGGGTGATCTTTGTGTACGATGCCCTGCACAGGTGACAGGACCAGGAGATCGAACCTGGCATCCTTATCTGTAAATGAGCAGGTCCTGCCCTTAGGAGCGACAAAGTCTCCCTCTCAGCAGCAAGCTGAGGGGTGGATGGAGTACTTAGACAGTTGGGCTGTATTGATTCTTTTATTGCTTGACCACCTCTAGAGGATGACAAATAGCCACATGGAAAGTCATTACCATCACTTTGTCAAAAGACACTCCACCTTAAGACTTTGATATAAAGGTATGGGGCAACTTTGTCATAAGACTTTCTCTTATCGGTGCTCTTCTGGCACTCCTTTGTGCACTCTAGGAGCAGGGAAGCTGTGAAACAGTATGAAGAAAGTGAGCAGCAAATAATCATTTACTGATTCCCCTAGAGCAAGGAACGTGAGAACATCAAATGAAATAAATGCTTTCTATGCAGTGGAAATGTGGCACTCCGAGGACAGGGCTTTTTTGATGCTAACACTTCACATATAACCTCTAAAAAGTCCTTGCATTGCAGATGTTTGGAAGTGAGGACAATCTACTGAGGCAAACGAGCTTTCCCTGTACTTTTATTCTCTCTCAAGCCACAGCAAGGCACTGGGTTTGAGGTAGAATGATCTTTGGTCTGACTTGGTGTGATAATTCTTGTGTTGGGATGCACTGTAATGGAACAAAGCATAACATTTTGCAAGAATTAAGTGGTTTTGTTCAGCATGATTGATGGAGACTTGGAAATTGCATGAGGGCTTTGCAGCAGCCACATGTAATGCAGTTCTCGGACTCAGAAAAAGGTGGTGTCTACCACTAGGTACAGAAATGGAGCACAAAATGAACTCCACTGCTTAGATCATCAGTGGACCTTTTAAATAAATAGAGGGGGACATGTAGCTGCTTTTTCTCCCCAGCATGATGACAAAAACTTTAAGCAAAATATGCTCTTTTATATTTGGAATTAATACTTTTAGCCAAAGCTTTACATTCCTGGAAATCAGAAGAGAGTTTCTGTCCAGCGGGCAAGTGAACTCTAGTAACAGTAATGGGACAAAATGATCAGTGGTGCAGGGGGAATGATGCAATGTGGAGACTTGTGAGTGCAGAGCAAGGGACTTGTATTCATGTATCAGCCATGAGAATCCACTCTTGAAATACAGATGTTTGAAAGTATATTTTCAGGATTATTATGTTAAATAACCAGAATTGAAAGATAAACTGTTTTTATGTAGGAAAGTGAAGGTAGAATTTGGAATATATGGTAGGAATTGTTAAGCAAAATGCCACCCAAACATCTGCTTTGTCAGCAATGTCAACACATCTATTTTTCTTTCATGAGGGACTGCAGAGATGCTTATGATACAATTACGTATTATGGTGTTATTGTTGCATACAGAATGTGAGAGGGGAGAATGTTTGGAAGGAGGCACAGAAATTAAAAAAAAAAAAAAAGGAAAAATTAAAACCATCAGGACGGCCAAGCTGAATAATACCAGCTAAGGACCTGACTTAGCTTGTGATGTCTGTGGCACACCAGATGCATGCACACGTATTGTGCTTACTGCCCTGTGGGAGTAGCTGAAGGAAAGAAAGAAAACGTTTCTAGAACAATACTGGCATAAGGCATATATTAGCATACTAAACCCCCTGATGTGTTATGGTTTTAGAGTAATTGTGTGGGTGTTTGGTGTTTGAAGGAGAAAGGAGGGATACTGCAGTGAATCACCTCTTCTACCCCTTCTGCCTTTTCACCGTGGGCAAGATTGGTGGTACTTCAGAGCTCTTTCTCACTGTACCGCAAAGATGTGCATTGACCTTTTAATGTCTTCTGAGGTCACATGGAACCGTTTTACTTCACTTGAATCAAACACATAATCCAGTCCAGCAAACACTATTTGAGAGAGGGAGGCCCTGATTGCCCAGGGTGCACCGACCATCCCTCAGCTCCCCAGCTCTCTTTCCACCTGCTTGTTCCCCCCTCAGCACAAGCAGCTCATTGATTCTAATGTTACTTTCCTTTGGTCTTTTGAAGTTTCTGTCCACTGAAAAGGATGAAAGAGCAGCCCACTTCAGTCACAACTATGCAGGAGGTAAGCCTGCACTATTTCAATTTCTCTGTTGAGTGGTGGGATGGAGGTGTAGGAGGGTTTTCCTCTCAGCAGATCTCAAACAAGAGACATCCTTGAAGGTTATGTTCTGGAGCTGAAATCTTGGCCACAAGGAAAGTCAAGGGAAGTCTCATGGGGATAAAACCTCAGCTGATGAGGCAAACACATCAATGAGGTATTCCATTTCTTCTCTACATGATTAATATAAGGAACGGAATGTCTGTATCAAATTCAGTGTCTGTTGTAGTTATGCCAAGTTTCAGGGCTCAGACAGCTAGCAACCAGTAAGGAATTTCTTCAGAAATACAAACCATTCACAAATGGCCCTAATTCTTTTACTGCCTTATTCCTTTTCTTAGCTATTTTTACCTCTCCTTTTATTAATTCCTATTCTGTTTGCAAGGGATTTTTCACAATCATTTTGAGACATGTTGGGAAGATGAAGTCCTGTTTGGCTGAGGCAGCCAGCTCTGCTGAGGAGCTGCCAGGGATCCTGCTGCACTTCGCTCTTCAAAGGGAAGCTCTGATGCAACATTTCTGTGGCCAGAAATCAAAACGAGTACCATGGGAACAGCTTTGTTTCCTTTGATGGATTTGGCAGTTCAGTATCACTTGCTTCACCAGCCTGGCAGAGAGCCAGGATGCCTGCAAAGCAGGTCAAGGCTGTCATAATTTCACTGTGGAACAAACCCATTTTTGGACTCTGTTTCATAACAGCAGCCAAGCATTTCCACAACCCTGTGGAGAAGCTGGCCCCAGTGGTGTGCAACAGAGAGGGGAAGAAAACCTGGCTCAGTGCTTTCTGGTCTCCAGCCCTGTCTGGACTCCTGGCTGTGCTCATGCATGCACCACAGCACTGCAGCCAAGTCAGTGGGCTTGCTGTGGTTGCAAAAGTGGAAAAAGACACCCACGCGAGAAATACACTGACATTCTCTGCTGTAAGAGGACAGCTGCATGGTACAGGGGAATTTGCAGCTTGTTGGCCAGTGGCGCTGTTTCTGGATCAGGCCCTGTGCAGGAGCACCCATGGGCTTGGATAGATGGGGAGTTGGCAGACTCAGGGTGTACCCAGGGCCTTGGAAGAGAGTTTTCCAGAGGTTTGCAGCTGTTCTCTGCCCTCTTGCAGGGCAGGGGAGGGGGCTGTGGGAGCTTAATGCAGTCCATTCTCATGCCCACTGCTACAGCCAGAGGAGCCATGATCCTAAACCTGGCTGCTGGCTCTGCAAAGCTGGAGCCTTCCCCAGGGCTACTGTAATAACCTCTGTGCAGTAGTGTCCAGGTACCCTCCCATGGTATGTGTTTATTTGTGCGCATATATATATATACACACACATACATATATGCATACATGCAGATGTATATATATCTTCTTCTGGGAGCCTGAATAGCAGTTCTATAGGGAAAATCTCTGACCCTATGTTACTTTTATATCTTTAACGCCCCCTGATATTTCCTAAATCTGCACTGACAGTATTCGCAGCTCTCTAGTGATGAAAAGAGAGCTCAAATGCAAGGAAACAGGTTCTGTTGAGCTGGGGTGGAAAGCAGTTACGCTTGCTTTATTCCTCAGAATTAGTTATTGCCAGAGGGCTTCTTATAGGCTAAAGTAACCTAAATAGGCAATGTTGATTGTGAGGAGTGGGGATTTTAGGGTTGAAATGAATGTTGCATTAACAGAAATGCTCAGTAGCGATAAATACGATGGTGCCCAAGTCCATAGGAGGTTGGTCAGTTGCTTGCAAGTGGCTGCTGTCTGCAGGAGGGCACCAGCATACTGGTTCTGCATGCATTGGAGGGACAGTGTTGATCAGTAAGTTTAGTTCATGTGTCCCTGTGTGATGAGGTGCCAGAGTATAATTCTGTAATGACAGCTCTTTCCTGCTTCTTTCCCCGTCCTACCTGGTTAATTGGATTGAGTTAGGAGCCTCAGGATATAAGGGTACAAGAGCAAAATGCAAGCATGCCATACATTGCAACCAATAATAAAAAAGGTTAATTATCTTTAATACTGGAAGCTGTCCAAGCTGAATGAAATGAGGTAACAGCTTAGAGTGCATTTGTCTGCACTTGTGGGAAGAAGGTGTGGAGGCTGTTAATTTATAACCTGACCAACCTGATCTCTTTCTATGATCAGGTGACCCACCTAGTGGACGAGGGCAAGGCGGTGGATGTTGTCTACCTGGACTTCAGTAAGGCATTTGACACTGTTTCCCACAGCATTCTGCTGGAGAAGCTGGCAGCTCACGGCTTAGACAGGAGGACTCTTTGCTGGATTAAAAACTGGCTGGATGGCTGAGCCCAGAGGGTGGTGGTGAACGGAGTAAAATCCAGTTGGCGACCAGTCACAAGTAGTGTCCCTCAGGGCTCAGTTTTGGGACCTGTCTTGTTTAATATCTTCATCAATGACCTGGATGAGGGAATCAAATGTACCCTCAGTAAATTTGCAGATGACACAAAATTAAGCACAAGTGTCGATCTGCTTGAGGGTAGGAAGGCTCTGCAGTGGGATCTGGACAGGCTGGAGCGATGGTCTGAGGTCAGTTGTATGAGGTTTAACAAAGCCAAGTGCTGGGTCATGCACTTTGGTCACAACAAGCCCCAGCAATACTACAGGCTTGGGGAGGAGTGGCTGGAAAGCTGCCTGGTGGAAAAGGACCTGGGGGTGTTGGTGGACAGCTGGCTGAACATGAGCCAGCAGTGTGCCCAGGTGGCCAAGAAGGCCAACGGCATCCTGGCCTGTATCAGAAATGGTGTGACCAGCAGGAGTAGGGAGGTGATTGTGCCCCTGTACTCGGCACTCGTGAGACCGCACCTTGAGTACTGTGTCCAGTTTTGGTCACCACAGTACAAGAAGGACATTGAGGTGCTGGAGCGGGTACAGAGAAGGGCAACGAAGCTGGTGAAAGGGCTGGAGAGCATGCCCTATGAAGAGCAGCTGAGGAACTGGCTTTGTTTAGTCTAGAGAAGAGGAGACTGAGAGGAGACCTTATTGCCCTCTACAACTACCTAAAAGGAGGTTGTAGCGAGGCTGGTGTTGGTCTCTTCTCTCAAATTAGTAATGATAGGACGAGGGGAAATGGCCTCAAGTTGTGTCAGGGGAGGTTTAGATTAGATATTAGAAAGAAATTCTTCACTGAGAGGGTAGTTAGGCACTGGAATAGACTGCCAGGGAGGTGGTGGAGTCACCATCGCTGGAGGTGTTTAAAGAACAAATAGATGCGGTGCTTGAGGATATGGTGCAGTGATTAGAGAGATGCTAGGAGAAAGGTTGGACTTGATGACCCTGGAGGTCCTTTCCAACCATAGTGATTCTGTGATTCTATTACAATTGCTCCCTTTCCAGAGAGCTAGTGCAAACCAGTGCTCCCTCACCCTGTTCAAAAATCAATGAGAATCCTTCTTGGCTTATATTTTGTTGCTGTTTCACTTAACCTTTACACTTTGCCTGTTGGGTAATCCAGGAATCAGCAAACCAAAACAGTTTGGACGTGTCTGAATGAAAGCCAAAACCCTGGGCCCCAGCTTTGATATATATTGCACTGGAGTACTAGCTGTCTTCAGTGCTCGGGGGTTTGCAGAATAAGATTAGCATTCACTCGGAGTGCCTGCTGAGATGCCAGGTTGCTGCAGGATCCCAGGGCACCCCCCACTGATGATTCACATGAGCATTTTTTGCTGAGTCATTTCTGGTTTTCTTATGTTCTCCTCAGAGTGGAGAAATTGCTATTTTTTTTCCCCTTTCACTTGAAATGGCTATAGAGGACCTGAAAGAGAAGCAAAGGCTGTTTGGTCACCTTCCATGCACTCTGCAGGATCTGTTTTCAAAGACTGTTTTCACTTCAGTGACCCTCTCCACTGCGTTGCAAGTGCAATAGCCGCAAAAAGGAACTTTGCTGTTGCAGCCTCTTGCCCTACCCTTCCCAATGTGATTTGTCTGGGGATCCGTCATAGTCTCTCTGTGTTTTACCCCAGAAGCATCATTTGAATCCTTTCACGGGTTTCACTCTGACCAATAGGTCAGAAACACCTCCACAAAGGAGAAAACCTCTCTATATAACTAGGTGCAGGGCCTGCAACTCTCTGCACAGCACCTTTAACTGCCTAGAGCTACCTGTAAGCAGGTTTTAGGTCCTCAGTGCATAGGCTTGTCACAGTTAATGCTGGATTGAAAGCTTTGCTGGGTGGAGAGAGTTAAGCAATCTGTAAGACTCTATGACTTCACGCTGTGCTATGTTCTTGCTGTACAATGCCCTAACCTCTTCAATTCAAGAGGGCAGGCCCAGGGTGAGGATAACCAGAGAGGAGTGAGACAGCTGCTAGAAGGAGATGGGAGCGAATTGTGATTCAGCTTGGAACTCCAGGAAAGAGCCATGGCCTCAGCAATTAAGGAAACAGACTTCCCTGGGTAGGTTTATGCCCACAGCAGCAAGTGAAAAGGTTTCTGTTACATTTGTTAAATTTCTGTTACATTCTGTTACCTTTGTGCCCCCTTTCCTAGTAATTTATCCAATTTTCACCTCCTCTTAAACTGTCAGCTTTACAGTAGGCACTTTCAGGAGTAAGCACTGTGCTCACAGCTTCTTGTGCTGTGAAACTCGGAAAACTTGATTTCAACTTTAAAAATGTTATTGTGCAAGAAACAAAAAAAAAAAGTGTCAGCATAATTTATAACTGTGGAATTAGGTGTTTAAAACTAAGCCCAACCCATGTTAGCTAACTCAGGATGAAGCCAACTCAAGAGTGTTACAGGTTTTAATAACTTGCTGAGATTATGTTGTACAGTTGTGGGTGCCATCATTTCCTTGGAGAGAACACATTAAAACTGGGTATTTTGGCTTGCGCCACAGTGCTGCAAAATGACAGTGTTATGCTGTGTGCCAGTGTCCTGGGTTGGCCAGGACAGGGTTAATTTTGTGTGGAGCCAGGTAATTCTATACCATGCTGACGTCATGCCCCGGGGCCACCTCCGGGGAGGGGCCAGTTCTGTTGGGAGTGGTTCAGTTGGGGTTCAGTTCGCCCTGAACTTCGCTCGGGTTCAGTCCCTCGCTGTTGTTCTCTGGTATTGTTTTTTTTGTATTGCTCTTTTCCTTACTGCTTAGTATTTGTTCTTTTTAACTGCAAAGTGCCCATTGTATGTTACTTTCTTTTATATATATATTAAACCTTCCTTACCTCAACTCAAAAAAAGGCACTTTTAAACCTTCTTTCCCTTTCTCTGTCCACGGCCCACGGCAGAGGGGAGGGGGCAGGGAGAAGTGGCCAGCCGCACGGCTCGGCTACCCCGCAGCTCTTACTAAACCAACACAGCCAGCAATTCAACGGATGCTCCTTTCTCTAGATCACGTTGTCTGTTATCACTTCACACAATGAGTATCATCTGATACAAAATAAAGGTGATGGATGCCAAGTGAACCAGTGAGTGGGGAGCAGGTACTGTGGTTCATTGACTAACCAAATTGCTTTGGGGGCATTTAAATGCATCTCTAGCTTTTGATTCTATGTGGGCTATTATAGATGAATTCTGTGATGATCCAGCCTTGGAAGAATTAACCTGTTCTGTTCCATGTGGGATGTTGGTGATCACAGGAGCATAATGATGTGGTGAGGGACTCTAATTCCAAGACTAAAAGATGTTGGGTCTGGCCACTAATGAAAATTATTTTAACGTTTATCATTTAATTTTAGTAGAGCAGTGTAGCTGTTCATACTTGCAAACTGAACTAAGACTGGATGTTGATTGGAAATATGGGCTGGGCCACTGCCACGGTCGGGTGCGCAGAGGTCCGACCACCTCCCAAAGGGAGAAGGGTTGAAGGCAAATTGGGATATCTCCCCTCCAGGCTCGCAAGCAGATACGGAGACCGAAAGAGTATCTAACAAGTTTATTACTAAATATATTCAAATAAAACCTTATTTACTCTATGGAAATATTACAATATTAAAGAACACCACGCCCACCCATTCACTCCCTCTCTCACCCACCGAGAGATAAGGGCAAATAAGGACTTAATTATGTCAAGATATGACCTGTATGTGTGGATGGTGCATGTGTGTGCGTGTATGTGTCCTTTCGGTGTTTGGCGATGGTCCGCGTGGAACGGCGATGATGCCCAACCGGCAGACCTGGACTGTTTTGATGGCGTCAGCAGCTTGTAGCTTTTCAGTGCGATCGGAGTTTCTCTCTCTCTCTCTCTCTTGCTCTGTCTCTCTCTCTCTCCCTCTGACAGTGGCGTCGGCTTTAGTTTTTCAGCACAGTTTCTTCGGTTTAACTTTTCTGGCAGCACGTCTTTTCTGGCAGTGCAGCTTTCGGTGCAGTTTCTTCGGCACCACTTCTTCTTCAATATGGTGCTCCCAGCTTGGAGCAACTTTTTCTGGCAACGTGGCCTTCTGCGGCGTGGCTTTCTGTAGCACGCGGCTTCCAATGGCCTCTTGTTGCAATTTCTTCTTCTTGCTGCAGCTTGCAGCTTTTTTTCTGGATTCTTTCAGTTTTGGCTCGCGGCGGCGGCTCACGGCGGTGGCAGCGATTGCGCAACTTACAGCCGGCGGTGGCTCACGGCTTCTTTCTCTCCCCTGGATTCCTGGAGCAGTGGGAGTCAGCAGTTCTGTCCGGCGGCTCTCCGTGGCGGCTGCTCCCTTCTTTCTGACTGCTTAGTTTCTTCAGGGGGCTGCGCTGACAGCTCAGTTCAATTTCCCCCTCTCTGGCTTCTTAGCTTCTTCAGGGGGCTGTGCTGACAGCTCAGCTCAGTTTCCCCCCCGTCCTCCTCGCTCCTCTCTGGCAGCGGTGGAGGGAGGGGGGGGCGCGCTTGGCAGGAGCGATGTGCTCCCTTTGTGCAGTGAGGCGGAAAAGAGAGCGATTGTTTACTTTTTGAAATTTATGGCCGGTGTTATCACACTTCTGTCTTCCTGGAGGCTTTATGCAGAATAGATTTATGGGAAATAGAGTTTTTTGCTCACTGTTTTAATAAGGCAGAAAAATCATGTGGTCGGTTCACCACAGCCACGTAGCATTAGGCAGCAAACAGTGGACACTACATCAATGCATTCACTTGGCTTTATCCCCCATTTCACTGCTGGGTTTGCCATTCCACCACAACAGAAACTGGGGTGGATTTATGAGCTTGCTGCAGGAAAAGCAAAGCAGCTGTTAACTGAAGCAGGGAAAATCTCTCAACAAGTTATCTGTAAATAAGTAAATAAAACCCTGGATTAGCTTTGAAAGTGTTTGCACCCATCTATGTATTTTGGTCTGAGGAGATTGTAACAGATCAGTTTGTTTGTAAAGTCTTTCGTATATGCAGGGAATTAGAGGCTGGTGGCAAAGAATGTGCATAGAAAGACATTTTTAACTTTTACATATAAATACACACACTAGAAACTTTTTCAATAAGAGTGGCCAAAATAAGACACTACTGCCTATATATATCTTGTCCAAATTAATAAGCGAGGCCTGTATCAAATACCAAATTCCTTATGAATAGCTCCAACTGTCATGAAAAATACTCAGACTGGTGGTAAGCCAGTTTGGAAAATCTGATGCTGCTTTTGGACAGTTCATACCTAGAAGAGATCTTATTCTGTCCAATTAATCAGCTCAACTTTAATACAAGCTTATAGAAAATAGAAGCCACCTAATTATCAGGAAAACTATTATCCACTATTACAAAAGATCTCCTGAACATAAATCTATTTAAAAAGAAATTTTTTATATTGGCATAAAAGGTGCACAGAGTAGGGCACTGCAGAGGCACTCCTGGGGCACTCTGGAATTTTTCTGATTGGTGTTTACTGTTGGATTTTGCTGCAGACAGTTTGTTGTTGTGCAGAGAGTCTGACCCGGTGTACTTTCTGTCACCTTAAATGGGTTTATGGTTGACCATGAACTCATTACAATGAGTTTGGCTCATTACATGTTTGGCTAAAACCCATCAGCTACTTAACCTGGAAGATGCTATGTCTTCCTCTGCAACTATTGAATTAAGATGATGGCAAAATAAAGTTGAACTTAAAGACACCTGGGAGGCTAAGAAGCTGAAAACCATAAACATGCAGAATTATTTTTGCAGATAAGCATATATAGGCTAACAAGTAAAGCCTTTAAATTGAATATGTGCTGTCAGTGAGGTGTAGTCAAATAATTATTGAACTCTAGGGAGTGAGAGAATGTAACAGAGAATAGGAATATTGGTTAATGAGAGGCCAACAGGGTCAATTGGAGCCTTCCCTGGCCACACCTGTAACTCACCTCCAGCCATTGCCATTAGCCCAAATTGTTGTCTGTTGGGCTGTAAAGTGTTACACATTCCATTTAATTAACAAATTACATTTTATTTTGATGATGTGGGAGCTCCTGGAGAAAATGAAATAAATTCATAACTTGCATTAACAAAGATAGTGTTTACAAGGGGGTGGAACCCAAAAAAATTGCCCTGGAAATGTTAAAATGCATTGTTGGCACAAGGGGTAGAGCCAAGTGAGGACTGCAGGCTCACCATGCAGAGCAGTTGGCTGGTGATTCTGTGCTCTTTTGGTGAGAGCCAGCATGGGTGGGTGATGGTCTCATGGCAGACCTGTCTGTGTTTGGTGCCTTTCTCCAGGTGCTAGGTTGATGTAGCACCATCTGCTGAGGGGCCAGTTCTCTCCAAACCCAGAAGCATGAGGAATGACACCATATCATTGAGCACTGATGATTAATAACAAACTAATTATAATTTGCAGAGCAGGCTCTCAGTAACATTTCTGTCAGGCAGAGTGAAGGCTGAGAGGTGAGTTTTAATATGCAGCAAATATGAGCTGTTTCCCACACTGTCTGCCACCAGATGATATTGGTTTTAATGTTCTAGGAGTTAGGAGGACTTCTTCTGTGTGTAATTGTGGTTTGGTGACCAATGTGAGACAAAAGCCTTTCAAAAAAGATAAACCTTTCAAATTCAGATGAACATGAATTTAAAAAAAGAATGGAATAGGTTTTCTGTAGACCATCATGTGTATCCACCACTGGAGGCCCTTAAAAACATGTGGGGACATTTGGCAAGAAGTATGTACATAGGGTTGGGTCTGCTTTGAGAAGAATGATAGATTAAGAAATTCCTTGAATTTCTTTCCAGCCCTATTTCTGATTATTGCTACTATTCTTGCCAAAGATGCCCAGGACAAACAAAACTCCAGATTATTTTTACCTAAATATGTTATTCCCACTTCTTTTATAGGGAAACAATAATTTCTTAAGTAGTTCAACATGCAGAATATATTTCATGTGGACACATCCTGGGTTTAGGAGCAGGGAATCACATGGGCTGCGTTGCTTCTCACTGGGTGTTGCTTGGTGGGCAGCATTGCGTGCTGCCCCATCATACCGAGAAACCACCTTTCATGTGGGACTTGAAATTTCTCCCTCCTTCCAGCAGCTGTGATATGAACAAGCAGTATCCTTCTCAGGTCTCGGCTTGCATTCCTGCTGGTGTTTTATAATAGACGGTATCTCTGTCATTCGGCAGGATGCCTGCCCTGCTTGCATTTCTCACATTATTGAATTTGCTACGCCCACCGGGGTGCTTGGTTACGTACCATAACCCACAGGAGGGAGTGTTTTGGGTATCTTTTTTTGGGAAATATTTTGTCCATTTCCTTACTATGTGTCAGTTTAAGCTTGGAGCTGGAAAGAGTGAGCAGAGAGTGCTTGATGCCACAGCAAGGGTGAAACCTGCAGTGGTGTGAGGGATATGCCTTTATGTGCACTGTGGAAATGATTGCTCAGAACGGCTGCAGGAGCCCTGCCCAGCCACTGTAGAGACTGGAGAGGCTGGCTTCCTGGGATGCTTGCTGCTACCACGCAGCTGGGTCATCCTTGGGTCTGGAAAAGGGAACTCCTCTTCATGTTTAAAATATCAGCCGAGTCACTCTTGCTTCTGGCATCACATGCAGCCCTAAACAGAAAATCCTTGGCGTAACCATGGGAACGCGACTTTGCTCAAGCAACACTTGTGAGGATGCAGTACATAAGGAGCCAGGGATGATCAGGGCAGGTGTGAGGGGTTGAGAGGGACACCATTCATCTTTGCTTTCCTCTACCTCCATGTTAATCAAACGCAAGACAATTGTGTAAATGAAGGACTATAATCTCCTTCCACCTCCACAGCTTTCCTCAGGCAGTCTGTCGCTGGATATCACTCCTGCATTAAACAGAACATCACATGGCTCATTTTCAAAGTCAGATTTTTTTTGTGGGTAGATCAGTGAGATGCTCTGTACTCTGGGAGCACAGGGCAGCTCCAGAAACTCTTGCAGATCTCGGGTCATGGGACTCCCAGCTTCCCTGGAGCCCAGAAGTAGAGCACCATGAGCAAGGTGCTCAATGCAGAAGTCAGGTAGCACCTGTTGGCCACCTCCATGGCCCTTAAAGTAATTTTTTAAGGGTTTTGCTGCTGGTAGAGTGTGGTCCCTAAATGACAATTTTTGTGTCTGCCTTTTTGTATCCTTTGTTTTATACTGTAGTGACGACAGAGTTGGTGTCAGAAGTATGGGCACCCAGTAGCAACAAATTTATTACTGCGAATTGGTAAATTGCTCTCCAAGTCTCTAAAGTGAGATAGGTGATACCAATGTTGGCTTCCCCAACAGACATTGGTGGGAACTGGCTGCAGCAGGAGGAAGCTGTAGCCACTGTGTGCTCTGTTGCTCTCAGAGAGGATCAATGGCACTTAATCTCAGTTGCTGTTCACATTTTCTCCCAGGTTTTCCCATGATAAAGAGTCATCATAAGATGGAGCTCAGTTGCACATAGACTTGTCTGAAGTTTTCACTCCCCCTCCACACAACACCCCAGACAGCTATAGGATCCAAACTGCTTTAAGCATTTGGTCCCTAATTAATGAATATATTTAAGAACATGCTCAATTACAAGTGAACAAACACACTTCAGTGCCACCCCGAGGAGAGGCTTCCCTAAACCAGCTCTCACTGCACCAGCTATAGTGAGAGCTGCCAGAGAAATGATTTTTCCGAAATGTTAATGCAACATTCCTCCACCCTACACCTTTCTCACCCCTTCTTTTGTGTGAATATTTTTTTTTTAAATTTTCAGTCATCTTCATGCATGACTGAAGTCTGAATCAAGGACAGTTGTGTTGATAGATCCATTCCCAGAGGCTTAAATGAGCTTTGGGTAATCACCCAGTGCACCAAGGTGTTGGAGCTGTGCTAGGGGGTCTCAGAGCACTCAGGTGAGTACTTTGGGTGTCAAATGTCTGGACATATTTGATCAATGGCTTGCTTTCATCCACTCCAGAATGATTGTTATTTTTCCCTGTTTTCTCTATTTATTTTTTTTTTTTTGTCTATTCTGTATTATTGTTTTCTGCAAATAATGAAAAAAATCCATCTAAAGCAGAAAGTATGCACCAGCTATTGCCTGTCCCCTCAGGAGAAACCATTTGGGAACACTGTAATATATATATATATATAAATTGCTACAACTATTAAGCAGTGAACTGAGATAAAACTGAACTTGCATTCTTGTTTAGCTGCTCAACATGACAGTGTGATAATTGCAAAAATACACTTCTTGGAGTGAGAAAATGGTAGAGATTTAGGAAGCAGGACTGATTATTTTTCACATGTTGGATTGCTCTGTTATGATATTGTTGCGAAAACGGGGGGGATAAGTCCGGTCTTGTGAGGCCGGCACCGAATATGCGACAGACGCAAATCGGGGAAACAAATAATAACCGTTTATTTACAGCAACATTTGCAGGTTCTTTTGGATTGCCGGTGATAAATTAAGAGCTACAGGTACACTATGGTTAACTGATATTATAACAACAACACACTAAAACCGATACACACACACACACACAAACAACAATTTGCCCACTGTAAACCTGGCCGCCTGGCTGATAGATCAGCCCGTAAACAGAAATACAGTGGAGCACAAGACAGTACGGTCGCGACGAAAAGATAAAGGGAAAACAAAACAGAAATACACTCAGGGAAGCACAGAAATGCACCTGAGGAGAAATGTTAAATACACTCAGGGAAGCACAGAAATGCACCTGAGGAGAAATGTGAAATACACCCGGGGAGGAAAAGTATATCACTCAGCGTGAGCTGAGGTAAATAATCTTACCCACACGGCGTCCCGAGTGGGGAGGGGTGGAGAGGGCGAATTCGTCAATCCATCCAGTCATCGGTGTGGTTCCGAGTCCTGTCCCCCCATTTTTGGGCCGCGATTGGGGTGATATTTATACTTAAATTTCCACATTGCATCACCAGGGTATACGTGGGGGTGGGGATGACTATAGACAATCATATCGCTTATGTTAATGTCACAAAGTCCGTTAATTTACACCTGCATGGTGGAGGTAATGGCTCCTTTGTTTCAGGGCGGAAAGATGGGGGACTGGGACCACGAGGCCTCCACCTCGTCTCACACTCCTCCAGGCATCCAGATAACACCAGATATCGTTCTAGTGATGGTTGCCACCTGGCCCAGTACTTGCCACCTCATCCAGTGCTGAGTTTCATGCTTCCAGGCATGCAGCTACAGGGTGTATGTGACTTGGACTTTTGTGACTGATTAACTTTGCTCTCTTCACAGATATTCTGCCAGGTTGCCGTGGGCAGGGGGAGGTAGTTCACTTTCACATGGGGTTGCGTAAGTCAGACACGAATCTGTAGAAGACCTCTGTGAGCTAGCCACCTCCAAACTTCACATCTGCTGTTGTGTCATGCAGTGAAAAGATCCATTAAACCAGTCTGCTAATTCCTTCACTAAGACTGAGTCTGGGTAGGATTCCTAGTCACTAAACTTTGTCACCTAATCTTTGCAAGTCATTCAGGCAAAATGGGAATTCTCCCCAGCTTTTCACTCACACAGCCCTGCCCTCCGTAATAACGTTTATGGAGGAAGCCTAATTATGCTTACTTTAGGGAACATTGTTTTGCTTTCACACCTACACCCAGTATGGATCTGCGACCAAAACCTCAGAGCCACAGACTTTCCATCCTTCAGGATGGTTGAACATGCATCCATCTTTTGGGAGCTCAGGCTTCCCACTCATTCTCCAAACGTGTCTCAACATATGGGCAATCTGAAGGGCATATGGGCAGCCAAGGGAAGTGTGGGTGCTTGAACACACAAGTACTTTGCCTTTTTGTGGGCACATGCTGTGAGATGCAGAATGCTGCCCGCTATTCTTCTCTGCAGTGCTGGGGCTGGATCCAAGCAGAGCATCTGGAAGGCAGTGAAGGGTGAGAAGGACCTGGGGAAGAGCTCAGTTGGGACTTCAGGATTTAGGGCACTGAACTCAGGGGAGATGTGGCATTCAGGTGTCATGTGCTTCAGTTCTCTAAGGAAATAACAGGAAGGTAATAATGATGACCATGATAATACTTACTTTTTTCATCCAAGGATCTCAAGGATAGTACATTGAGGCAAGCCTGTTATTTTTTGCCCTGCTTTTGTTTTTGAACTCCTAGAGACAGCAGCAGAAAGGGCAGTTTAGCTTGGTTTTCCTTCTCCTCCATCAGTGGCAGCCTCTGTTTGCACAAGCAAACAGGAACTAAAATTCCTGTGCACTAGGAATGAGAATATTAGCAAATGGAGCCAAGCATGAGAGGAGGCTTCCACAAGATGGTTTTGTTGTTTAACCATCTCTTTTCTAATAACAATGGTTTCCTTGCACAATAACAAGCTGGACACCTTCAGCATATACATTTACAGCACTGGGGTTAAGTCACACTCCAACACCCTTCTGAGATGGGGGAGAGGAGAATAAGAGTATACAATATCATTTGCCCTGGCAAGCTCTTTCTCCTCTCCTCTTTCCTTCTTACCCACTGGACTGATGAGAGAAGATGCAGGGAATGGTTTGGGTGGCTTTCAAAGTGACTGTCACTCTCTAGGATGGTGTTTTCCCCCATTTGTGAAAAGGCCTGAGGCTGTCTGACATCTCTGTTGCAGAGAGCATCCTGGGCCTGCTGCTCATATCATTGTGATTCATACTGGACTTTACAAATAAAAAAATAATGGCATATGTCCTCAGGAGGTGTAACTATCTTAGTTGCCCCGAAGGCAGTGGGAGGAACTGCTAGTGCAGAGCTGGCCCTTGTTCTAGCTGCAGAAGAGCACATGCTACACAAATTACATGACCTGAATCTTAATCAAATATTGTTTGCATCACTTGATGATTATGGCTCAGCCGCTGGGCTGGATTTTCCTCTCATTTCCAGGGCTGAAGTCAAGAGATGTGTGGTTTTGAGGTGGGCTGGGACAACAGGCAGCTTCTCTCCATGCGACACATGAGAGAAAGCAGAGAGTGGCTTGGAGCGAGGGCTGTTGTCTAGCTGACCCGGATTTGGGACCTGCTCCCACGGCAGCAGTGCAGGCAGGGTACTTGGGCAGTCTGAGTCTGCTCCAGTCACAGCATCAGGTTGGGGGGCAGAGCTAAGCCCCCTGCTTTGGTACCTGCAGGTTGGCTGTTTTGTCAGCAAATCAGGTTCTGGCTGCACAGACAGCTTTTTCATTTAAAAGCAGGTGATGTCAGAGTCCTTTCAGGGACTTGCAAGAGAGGCATGTAAAGCCAGGCTGTGTGTCTGAGGCTGTGCTGGGAAGCAGGGCGGGCTTGAGCTGGATTTTTCCCTAGATACCCTTTTAGTCACCGAAAGCACCATGTTTCAAAGCTGGGGCTGTTGTAGCCCATCCGGTACTGGCAAGAAGGAGGTATTTGGTGGCCTAGTATCTATGGCAAAGTGCCATCCCAAATGGCACTGTGAATGCCCCAAGAGGTGGAGGGAGGCTGGGATCAGGCCAACTCTTTTCTAAGCCTGTTTCTATAGCGCTGCAGAGAGCAATGGGGCACAAAATTACATTTGTCAAGGTAATGATGCATCTTCTGTTTAATGTCATGAAGGCACTGGCTGATTTTTTTCTCCTGTTTGTTAACAGAGTACGAGTTTACCTTATAAAAACAAACCAACCCTGTTAGTGGGCTGATGGTAGAGTTATTTCGAGGTGGATGCAGAAGATTCAGAGAGTTGGATCACATCCTTTTTTTTCTGGCATGTTGAATGATTTTGGCCAAGTCCCTTGCCATTGTGTGTCATCTCATTTTTGCTTGTAAAACAAAAACAGAAGTCCTGTGTTCAGCTGAAAAGGCTCTTTTCTACTCAGAGTTTTGTAATACACAGAGTAAAGTGCTGCGGAGGGCAGATAAGTGCCAAGAGGTTAAGTCATACAGCAAAGCAAAGTCTAGGATATAAGCCTTTGTAACCATATGCAAGAATTATTTGGAGTCACCAGATGGCAGGATTCTAGACAAAAAATTATTTTTATTCTGCAAATCAAAACATAGCAACTTTTACAAGTGTCTGTCAAGTGAGAGGTGGATCTTCTTAAATGCCAGGAGTGTTAGAGTATCACCACAAACAATCCAGCTGCAGAGAGTCTGGGAGACATGAATAATCAGTAAAAACTTGCTGCTAGGCAGTGGTTGTGGGGACTGCAGCTGGCTTTGGAAACAACTGACACAGGGCATTGGCAAACTGAGTGTTTCCAGGACTTCCACCAAGATAGGGGGTGTTTTTCTGGAAGAGATGCTGCAACCAAAACAGGACCTGATGCTTGGTAGTGCTGCAGATGGAACATGAGGCCACCAGGGCAGCTAATTGCTATGGTCTCTACCCCCTTTCCTGTCTGCCAACCTGGAATGTATCAGCTGTAGACCTCCAGAGATATTTTACTAGGCAGCAATAGAACAATACACATTTTCCACTTAGTGGTGCAAGTAGCATTGTTTCATTTTTCATTGCCTGTGTATTGGTTTAGTAAGAGAGTGGCCAAGCCACGTGGCTCCCCACCCCCTCCCTCTGCCGCGGGTCGCGGACAAGGAAAAAAAAGGTTTAAAAGTGCCTTTTTGAGTTGAGATAAGGAAGGTTTAATATATACATATTTATATAAGAAAACAACATATAAAAAGCATTTTTTTTGCAGTTAACAAAGAAACCCAGCAGTAACAGTGATAAAGGAACAATACAAAAAAAAGATTGATAACAGAGAATAGCGAGGGAGCGAGCTCACCCAGATGCAGTGAAAGGCGAATTGCCCGCGAACCGCCGCCCCACCAGAACTGGCCCCGGGCATGACGTCAGCATGGTGTAGAATAACCTGGCCCCACTAAAATTAACCCTGTCCTGGCCAAACCAGGACAGCCTGCATGCTGTAACATTGTTCAGGTCATCATGGCCTTTCTAAGGAGGTAGGAAGAAATGGATAGGAATTCTGTGGGATGGCTTTGCTAGCAGCTTTCCTTTAATAGAAGACATCAAAAGAGATTGTAGAGAACTTACAGTGGAGATTAAATGTGCAACACCAGCATAAGTAAGGTACACAGTCTTTTGGATTTAGAGGATATCCCTCCTTTTTTGCTCAAGTACAGTCCAGTCTCTACTTTTTCAGTTTTCGTGGCAGATCTGACACAGACAATCTTCTCTTTTAATGCTGAGCTGTGAGTACTGCCCAATGCTCAGTTCTGTAAGAGCATGCAATTTTGACCAAACCAAGCCAATTATCCTACCAGAGTGATAGTTTACCATGCGCAGTGTGTCCATCCTACAAGACACTGCTGGAGTCTTTTTAAAGAAAAAAAAAGTACATATGGATTATTTTTAAACCTACACTATCATTTGATTAGATTACTACTCTGCTACAGAGTAAATGACATGCTGTGGTGGATATAAGCTGCCTTCAGCTAAATCAAGGCTTAATTGTGGCACAAGTAATTCAACACACATAATAGAAGACAAGTACATTCAGTTTGGAAGATCGATGATGTTGACAGCTTTTGAAAATTGTAAAATGTAACTGTTATTAGAGCAGAGTGGTGGATGAGAAACAACAAGGCCCAAAGTAGATCTTGTCAGCAAGACATACATATATATATATATATATATATATATATATATATCTTGGATGACTTCAGAGTTGGTAGAGGAGGAAATATAGCTGGTTTGAATCTCCTGATCAGGTGTGAGATGCCTGGGAGCTGGTCAGAGGATAACGTCTGGAAATACAAAACTTCAGGGCCAGGCTGTAAAAATTAGAGTGAAATCAGGAGATAGCTCAGGATAACGTCTGGAAATACAAAACTTCAGGGCCAGGCTGTAAAAATTAGAGTGAAATCAGGAGATAGCTCAGCAGTATTACAGTGTTAGTTCTTCAGGGTTCTAAGCGATGCCTCTGAGCATTGTTTGTTTTCTCTTTAATTGCTGGAGAAGTGGTCGAGCCAGTGAAAGTTTATTCCCATGTACCCCAGAGGCTGTGCAGGGAGGGCTTTTGGAGGAGACCAGTCTCAGAAAACCCTGTGAGCAGACTCCCATCCTCTCATGCAGCAGGCTTGAGAAGAAGGACTTTCAGCCCAGGAAAGAAAGGAGAACGACATTGCAATAAAAATAATCTAGGCTGCTTCGGAAGTCATTTAAAAGCTTGACAAGGGTTGTTTATTTTTTTAGAGCCTGTTGGAAAGTGTTCATCAACGGATTTCCTTTTTTTTTTAAAGTTTGCATATTTCCTGAAAGGAAATTACTCCTCATTCTGAGAGTCTTAAATTCACTGTCACTCCATCACTCTCCTAATGTGTGGCACTCTTAAATGCACTTGGCTTTAACTTTTCAGCTCTTCTGAGAGGCATTGCCCTCTTTTCTCACAGTGCTTTTGTGGTTTTTTTCCAGCCCTCTCCAATCCTTACACTGTTGTCATCCTCCTTCACAATGAGCTGCCTCTCTAACTCTTCTCCCAGGGCTCCTGTATGAACTCTTTCATGCTTTATACCTAGCATCTGTTGATGATTCCTTCAAGATATTTTTTTAAATGCCTTTTGTGCTTCCTGCAAGCTCTTTGTTCTAAGCCCCTCTCCACTGTCACCCTCTGCCTTCCCTGCTGGAACCCAAAGCATGGTCCATCTTGAGTCTTTCCCATTCAAGAAGCAGAAGATGACGTTAAAGTGATATATTAAATTTGAACTGACAAAGGTTTGCATAGGACTGACATTTTTTTAAATGTCCACCTCAAAATATAATTTTGCCTTGTTACATGGTCTTTTGCTTTGTTGGGGCTTTTCTTAATCAGTTTTTGACCTACTGCTGTAAAAATTCAGACATAAGGATTCACCAATTTCGAATTAATTTCTACACATGCTATAGGAAGCACAGTGGAAATTACACTGGAAATTGAATACTATATGGTGTGATAAATAGTAATATGGAGGTATATTAACCTGCTTCCTTTAGGTAAAGAAATGTCTTATACAATAACTGTCCTCATTCAGGAGCTGACATTTCCTCCTGATAAGACATTTATCTCATGGCTTGATTATCTTTTAGTGAAACCACTTCAACTCTGACCTTTCCAGATGCTACAGTGGGCTATGCTTTCACACTGACTGACAGCTTGCATGAGGGCAACTGGGAATAGGAGGTGTTCTGCCTACCCTAAATCATTGAGATCATGAGAACCTGTTGAAAAGCTCTTTGATGAAACCTAATTCCATTCCTTTCACTGAAAGATAACTTATCTAGCAAAGTAAAATGGGCTGATGTAACAGAAGATCACGTGGAAGCACAGAGCAGGTTGTGTGCCAGAGAGAAGGGCTGCACTGTTCTCCAGTGCTGCTGATGGTGCTGTCCTGGGGAGATGATAACCTGTTTTCTGCCCAAGCTTCAGAGTTATGAGAGAGATTTGGGTGCATAGCAATATAGTGCTGAAACAAAGACAAGTGCTGTTGTTGTTGTCTGCTGATTCAGGATGTCAGACATCCTCTGGTCCTTCCTGGGCTTATCCTGCCCTGGGATGAATGCAGAAACTGGTTTATTTCTCTAGGAAATGTGTAAGGCCATGGGAATAAGCTGCACCATTTTAAGATTGTGATTATTTACTGCTATAAGCAGCCAGAAAGTGGGTACAGCAGGACTGGGGATGGACTCATGGTGCCCCAGCCCCTTCTGAGGGCACACTATGCATGCACAGCCCTTTCTCTCTCTCTCTCTGCTCATTCAAGTGCAAACTCTGGCTGTAACACAACTCCCACTGAAGTTGCTGTGAGATCTGCTAAAGTCAGTATACCAACATCATGCCCTAATTTCTTTTGCAGTCACTGTCTGACTGGGCATAGCATGAAGGCTGTCCTTGAAGTATCAACTTACACAAAAACATATGAAATGTATCCACACTCTTGGGAGTGCCTTAGAGCTAACCAGTGAATCCTTCCACAAAAACTACAAAAAATTAAAATATCCACAGAAGCTGTATCTTGTTTTTGGTGCCATCTCCTGCACCTTCAGCACCTGTAGTCAGCCTGAAAGCTGATGATGAGGCCTGAGAGCCCAAGTTCCTTGACAGGCACAAGAGACTCCTCTGTCCTCAGTCTGTCAGGCAGGCTGCCCAGCTCCCCCTTTTTGCCCCACCAGACCATCCCTGAGCTACTCCAGGGCTCTCTGGACTAAGCTGAGCTCCCAGGCTGCTCAGGCGGGCAGCTGCCAGGAGCCCCTCCTTGCACGTTGTGTTTCAAAATCAGCGAAAGATCCTTCGGCATCCATGTTCAGGTGTTGCTGAGAAATTGCACATTGCAGAAGTCCAGCTGTGTGAAAAAGCTTCAGGCTGTGGGTGTCCTACCCCAAACCAGAACATGGGAATTACCACCCTACACACTTTGTGAAGCTGGGGTCCCTTTCCCCACCAGCCCAATATGTGGCATACATCAAACATTGTTGGCAAGACTGACTGGTTTTTGTCAGCATTTTCCTTTCTCTCCTGCAGCACCTCTGAGGTGAGTGGAAATTGAAATCACTTTCTCCTTCATCCTTCCAATTAGTGGTCCCTATTTGGTGCATCCTTCAGTTGGCCCCTTGTGACATTTGTGTGTCTACACGGCATTAATATTTCCAAATTGGCACGGAGCAATGCTCAGCAATGTAACCACCTAATGCTTGTTTTGGGGTACATGTGTGTGTGCTGGGGGGGTTCAGAGGGAAATGGCTGAGATCACTAATTGCTTAAGGATTTTAACCCAATTAAGACCAGTTAAGGGACTTATGAAGTGGATCGTCACCAAAAGTTGGAACTGTTTAACTGAAAAGAACTTTGAAGTTCCTGAGGTCTGACTTGACACACACTCTCATGGCACCACCAAGCCCAGCCCAGAGTCCATAGTTATGAGGCATCTGGGGGGGGAAAATGGATTTCATACAATCATCCCTTTCCTGTACCTGACTACTGGGCACATTTTCTTAGGGCTTTCCTCATCTTTCAGAGCAGACGTGAAGCCAAGGTACTGACCATGTGTGGTCATTAGGGATCCCATAGCATTTTTAACAGCAGTGCTCTGGCTAGATTCCAAATTGGGTAATTACATTATGTTTCCCCAGATTCCCCCTGTAGTTTCCAGTGGATATGATTTTCTGTTTCACATCCTGCCTGAATCCATGCTGTAGCCCTGTAACTAATTAATGTAAGAGCTTTGAAAGTATAAAATTATATGTAAGTCCTGCAAGTCCTATTATTACTAGAGTCCCAGTGTGATGCTGAACAGCTGTTGTGGGTCAGCTCCAGAGGTGCCTGTATTAGAGATGGGGGATCCTTCTGAAGATCTTTGAGGCTTATTGGAAGGACACTCTATAAACCTGCAACATAGTAATACCCCTGAAAAAAGGAAGCAAGTAGATTACATTTATCAAACCGTATAAACTGTAGTAAGGAGTGGAGTTTATCATCAGATGGGCAAGGAAATGAAAATAGCTTCTAGTTTGAGTTGACTAGTTCTTCCGTGGTTGCATGGACCAGCATTTTTAATTCTCCTCTGTAATCTGGGCTTTGGTGTCGCCAGCTTGCAAAATATCCACAGAGAGCTTTTAATGGTTGGGACTTCTCAAAGAACAGGAGTGGTATGTTGATTGAGTTAAATGTCCCCAGAGAGCTGCTCCTGAAGAGGCAGTGAACAGGGGCCAACGCACAGAACCTTTTGAGTCCTTTGGTGGTACTGTTGGGAAGACCAAGGGTTCTTCATCCAGCCACACGTGGCTGTCCAAGCACCCATCTCAGCTGGGGCAACAGTGGCTGGGTCATATAGACATGCCACTTCCTTGGCAGTAGTTCAGGAGCTTGACGTGCTCACAGATGTTCACAGAAGATCCCCAAAATGGCCTACTTTTTTGGAGGTGCTGAGCTATTATAAATCAGCATTTAAACTACAGCATCTGTTGAGATGAACAAATATGGCTCTGTTGGTCTCTGTTCAGGCACCCATGCTTGGAGCTAGATTTTCCAGTGGGAGTAAATGACTCTGCTCTGCTTACAGAGGGGGAGCTATGTCTTATGTTACTTGGGTGAGAAGGTCACAGCAGAGAGGCACTCAATCTCCTCCTTATTCCAAATATAAGTGGAAAATGGGACAGCAGAGTCTGCCCAGATGATGGGGAGGGAAGGCTGAGCATGCCTGGTCCTGCCTAGGATGAAGCTGTCACAGTTTTGTTTGTGTGAGGCTGCCTACACCCAACTGCAGGACCCCAATTTTATTTTTCTTAAAAAAACTATGGCTAAAGGAGGTAGACAGCATTTTAAATTTCCCGTGCAGCAAAAGCCCAGACTCAAAGAAACTTGTGTTTCTTCTCACATTTTTCCTCACTTTTCTTGTTCGATTTTCTTTGTGCCTAAAGGTGCTTCACAACAGTGAGGCATAAATTAAGATTTTGGAGCCTAGTGGGAATGAAGCACAAGGGCCATACTAGCAGATAAACCATGTGCTACAAGCCTCTACATTGCTCTGAAACAGACATCACCACTGTCCATGGGCTGTGGTGCAGATGGATGTGATGGCTTGTGTGCCAGCAATGACATGTCACTGAGACATTTGGGTCACTGTTGTCTTCTATGAATCTTGTACTGAAATGCTTTCTGTGTTCACCTCTGTGTGATAAAGAATTGCCAAGTGGAGTTGACTATCTTCAGACAGGCACTGCTCCAACGAGTCTAAACATGGGGTCTTAAATCTGAGTCTAGTTCTTAACATATTGCTCAGACCACTTTGAGTCAACGCTGTGTTTAGGTGTATAGGAGTGTAGTGGGTCTGGCTG
>VZZY01006064.1:2275-24986 GCA_013400335.1 Eurystomus gularis | reverse complement strand
CTGCACACTGATCCTTGGTAGTAGTTGTAGCCATCAAGTGTTATCAGTGCTAGAAGCAGACACTGTCTGCAAAAATATGACATTAACTTCGGAAAGTGCAATTACTTAGAAGAGATATAGCTGGAAAATAAAATCACTAAACAGAATTAGTTCTGTTCTGGCTCAAACCAGGACACACTCTTTTTAATCTTTATGTGAATTTTTAGAATTAATGGAATAAAATACATAAAGCAAACATTGTGTGTGTGTGTGCATTTGCTTACATATGCAAGGAGTCTCCCTCCTTGAAGTGCCTCAAAAGCCAGTTGGACATGGAGAATTTGCTCTAGCTGGCCCTGAGTGAAGCAGGAGGTTGGGCTAGATGACCTCCAGCAGTCCTTGGTGACATAAACTATTTTATAGAATGGAATCAGAATCATTTAGGTTGCAAAAGGAGCTTAAGGTCATCGAGTTCAATCATGAACCATTCTGTGAATTTCATTATTTGACCAAAGTTACTTTCCAAAACAAATTTAATATTAATTTTTGCTATAAGGAGATTGTTTGGTAAAAAGTGGAGGCTGAAATAAAAACATTTTAATTAATGACAGGGTCATTAGTTTTCTAATTAATATGATATTTTTTTTGTCACAGATTTTAACTTTTTAATCTTAACACTGACTTGTCTAGAACTTTTTCCAAAATCTCAAAACCTACATGAAACGTACAGTATTTTCTACCTCCTTCTCCTTTTTCATTCCAAATTACAACTGAAGTAGCTTTTAATAGTTTGTGACTTTCACTGAAATTCTTTTCCCTCTTTGCCTGCAGCTTGTTTTCCAGAACCATTAAATCTGACAGGGACAACCAGCCTTAGTTCTACAGGGGGAATTTTGCTAGTGCCTGCTGCTGGCTGAATTATTTAAAGAAATACAAACTGGGTTAAAAACTTAAAAATAACTTTATACGCAGCTCACTTTCTAAAACTTTATTCTAATAGTTAGTTCTCATTTATATGCCCAGTCATCAGATTGACTTAAACTGTTATTTTCAACATCCTACAGGGTGGTTCCTTTAAGATTTTCTCAGAAAAAAGAAATTGTGGGTCAGCCCTGCTTGGCAGCCCCATGCAGCTGCTCACTCATCACCCCCAAATGGGATGGGGAGGGAATCAGAAGGGCAAATTTGAGAAAACTTGGGAGTTGAGACAATTTCATAAAAGAGGAAAAGACAAAAACCAAGGAGAAACAAGCAAGGCTGAAAGCAATCGCTCCCCACCAGCTGACTGATGGCCCAGTCAGTCTCCAAGCAATGCCAGCCCTGGCCACTATTTAGAAGCTTTGTGAGAAATAATTCTTCTGAGTCAGGAAATCATCTTAGAAAAAGACAGCAGTCCTGATACAGTTAGGAACTTACCTTACACGACATTCAGCTTCAATTCTAGATGAGAGTATATTTTTGTTCTTGGGCAGAGGTGTGCATGAGAACACTATCAAATAAACCTGTTCTTCCGTCACTCTATTTTGAACAAACACTGACATAAAGATGTGCAAGGGAGTGTCAGCATCATTAGAAACAAGATATTGGTCATTTTGAGAGAAGTTATGGGAAGGAAACACTAGACAATGAAGTTGGAACCATTTGCTTTTCTGACCTAGAAGCTGAAAGCTGTAGGAAAGGAAAGATTGAAAATCAACTCTTCTTTAAGGTACAAGGCTGTGGGCCAGAGTTTCTATTTAGTGGTCTGCATCTCTAAATTTAAGGTTCTGGTTACCGTGGTTTCCAGTATTTTCCTATGGTAGATAGAGTAGTATGTTATGGAAATAGGGGTACCATGAAAGATTCTCAACTTTGCGGAGAACTCCAGAGGGAAAACTGGTCCCTGGGCTAATGCGAACAGATTTGACTCTGTGGTGGGTAGAGCTAGGACCAGTCTGGTAAGAAAGTCTGGAGCTGGCTGCAATCATGTTGGAAGGTTGTCCTGGAATGAGGGTGGTGGTGTATGACCATGCCGCCAGCCAAGAAGCAGAGCAAGCTGACATGTGTACACCGTGGGCTCTCAAAACGATCAGGACGTGGAGTGAAGCAGGGAGGGACAGATAACACCTGCTGGACAGATGGAAGTGACAGGGAACATGCATGTAATCTTAACAAAGAACAACTTGGTGCCTATGTTATCTGTAATTTATGAGTTTTTTTGCTGCACTGAGGACTTCTGCTTCTGAGAATATACTGGATGCTTCTGGATGTTGCTGGTACTCAAATATAAAATGTGGCATGAATGGGATATACCAGTATGGATTAATGAAACCTATTCTAAGCACTGTCTTGCCAGTAGGGTGCATTTTGCCCTATTATTTAGGCTCAGTGTTACTATGATTGATTGTAATAATTTCACTTGAAGTGTGGAGTCAAATTTTGTATAAGTGTCACAATATTACCCTACAACAATAGACCTGGATCTAGTGAAACAAACAGAAGGCTTCCTTCTACTGCCACCCAAGCAGGAAAGAAAAGTCATTTTAAATCATCTTACGTAGAAAGAAGAATAATAAATGAAACAATGAAATCCAGCTCACAAATGCCCTATTGAAATCAATGGCCTGGAGTTTAAAAGCCACTTATCTGGACTTAGTGGCTTCAAACTTCTTTTAAATTGCTGATTTCTCACAGCAGTTGTAGTCTAGGAACCACTAAGAGAAAAGATCACCTATTTCATAGTGATATAATGCTACAGAGGCAGTCACTGGACTGTCTGAGCGGAAGGGCAATCAGTTAGAGAGGGCAGAGAATTTTGTGCTGGGGACCAGTTCTCCCCACGTCTTCAGCCATCTTGAGGAAGGCAAACTACTTCCCCCAGCCCATGATCAGGTCAGGAGAGCAGTCAGAGGTACTCACTGGTGATGAGAACTCATTGTGAATCAGCTTTAGTTATTAACGTTACAGCTGTACTACTTCTTTTGGTACAAGACAAATAATGGCCCTTTTGTGGTATTATCCAGACACTGGGAGAAAGATAACAAATATGTTTTGCACATACAGCAACAGAAGACCAGAAGGAGTAAATGTCTCTTCTTTCACTAACGTGAGTTAACAGTGATTCGTGTGCATAGGAACAGGATCATGACAGATCAAACCAGGCCTCAAGATACTTTCCATGATGTAACCTTTTTTCCACCTGTCTGGTGACTAAAGTAAATTGCTATATGTCAAACTGAATGCCTTTGCCTGGACATAGAACATAATAAGCAATTATTTGCTGATGAAACCATCCTTACCTAATTTTATAATGGCACATGAGTAACAGCAAGACTAGGCAGTAACCAAACTTGAAAAATTTCATTCAGTGTAGTTATGACTGCTTGTAAATTCCTACTGGAGCTTTGCACTGTCCCTCCCCTACTTGTGTTCTGTGAATTAACCTTGCGTTCCTTAGGAGAGAAAATACAAAGAAAGTGAAAATCTCATCCCTAATTAAATAGCGAGAAAATTTTAAAAATAGTTGCAATTGTGTTCACTAAGACGTTCACAGAGATGCTGCACTAACAGTAATAGACTTACCTTAAACTGCAGATGCAGTTACTGCTAATGTACACATTTCAAATGCTCCATAGCATGAGACAGAGATTAACCTAATTGGTGATAAGAGAAATTGTAGAAGCCTCCAAGGTTTGCATGTCTCAGAAGTATTAATGAGCCAGTTGGTTAAAATTAGGTAGAATGTGGGTCTTCATACGGACTAAACTGCACTTTTGGGAATTCAGTGGATTATAATTGAAGCAAAAAATCCCTGTTTCACACATTATTAGCATAATAATTCTCCTATGTATAAGAAACCAAAATGGGCTTCTTTGACAGTATTCTGTAGTGCACAAAAGGTGCATTCACTGCATATAATTTGTTAATATCAAGAATCTGTGTTTCTTTGGGATGATGATAGTGGTAGTACATGAAAATCCAGGTAATAAATATATTGCATCCTACTTCTGATTTTATTTTTAAAATCATTGGAAAATCCCAAACTAGGACTTTGTGACCTGTTGAGTTATACATGGAGACGTGCTGTGCCTGGAACTGCTTTGTCTTGCTCTGCTTTTACAGCTTGGTGCACCTTTGTACATCTGACGCTGCTGCTGAGCTAACTCAGACTGGAGCAAGATGTGAAGGAATGAATGGTGAATTGAGTTGGTGTGGTTCAGCCCCAAATTAAGCAGAGACTAAATAAGTGATAATGACCTGTAGAGTGTAAAAACTTTGCAAACAAATTTCATTGAACAAGGGATAATGGTTTTAAACTAAAAGAAGTTAGATTTAGACTAGATACAAGGAAAACATTTTTTGCGATGAGAGTGGTGAAACACTGACACAGGTTGCCCAGGAAGGTTGTAGGTGCCCCATTCCTGGAAAGATTTAAGGTCAGGTCAAACAGGGGTCTGAGCTACTTCATCTAGCTGAAGATGCCCCTGCTCTTTGCAGACAGTGTTGGGCTTGATGAGCTTTAAAGGTCCCTTCCAACAGAAAACAGTCTACGATTCTACGATTCTATGAAATTCCCCTTTAGAAGATATTTGAGATTACACAAGTCCGCAGTAGCTCAGTTAATTCTACTTCATGAAGGTGACTGAATACTAAAAGTGGTTGCTACTTCAAGTAACTATGCTTATTATATGAGAATCTAAAATATCCTCAAAACTTAACTTGGTGTATTTGTGAAGTTCCCAAACCCCTGGGAAAATAGCAGGAAAGTACAAAATCACAGGCCTTGATGTTTCTTAACTTTCTGCAGCTAAAAGTGTATCATTAAACTAAATATCCCTCTCTGTGTTTTACCGATAGAGCCTGACCTGGTAGAAACATTCAGGGCACATTTCACAGACTAGACATCTGGAAAACGTAAAAAAAAAAGGCTATCTGGTGGGGTGTGATATGAAAGTCCAGTCCCTTGATTTCTCTTTTAACCTCTTGGGAAAAAACTCTTGGGAAAAAAAAAAAAGTTCAAGCCATAGTCTGTCAGGGTACTCCTATATTGCAAAATAAAAAGGCTTAGGAAGCAATCATTGCTTCCAAGACACAAGACCAAATGGCACAGAGTGACTATAACGCTAAAGGATAATTCTCTTCACAGCAGACTGGACTTACGCTATATGTCACTTGGCTTTGCTCTCCCCCAGCACTGCATGTTGATCCTAAAAATGTAATTATAGTTTTAGTACATTTTCAGTTCAAAGTGTCTGAAATAATGGGAAGCTGTGTTGAAACCTTCCAGAATGGTGTTTTCATAACACAATGCTGAAATAATTTGTATGTCCTGAGATACGGCAGGGTGATGCTGTAGGTGTTTGAGGATGTCACACTGTTATGACAGTACTGGAAAAATGTGTAAAACAGAGAAAGCCAAACTGGTAATGTCATTTACAGAGACTTTTGCCTGAAGACAGAATCTGAGCAAGGGTGAAGGTGTGCATTTCAGCTCTGGGAGTTCTAACTTGCATGAATGATTAATTGTTTAGGAGGCAATCCCCTGTACAGGAACATTTCAGAAATTCTTCAAAAGGGAATTTTGTATCTGCTGGGTCCTTTGTCCTTGGTTGTTCTTTTCAAAAATTTCAGCCTCTGTCCAGATGAATAAGGAAGTACATGCCTTAAATTCAAGGGAATGATGGTGAATAACAAAACAGCAATGGGTGAATTCCCCCTTGGAATGGGAAAAAAAAGGAACCAAAGATGTTTTTAAATATATATTTTTAAATTTTGAATTTTCTTAATTTCAGAAGGAATTTTGCAAAACATCTTCAGTTATTCAATACCTCTGTTTGTCAAGGATTTTTGATCACCTCTGTCCAGGAGGTGGGGTGGCAACGCTCAGCGCCTCTAGGGAAGAGCTCAGGATCTTCCTCCCCAGTTACCTTAGGTTCCCTGAAATTTCATGACAGAGAACCAAACAAATTCTGCAATCCTTAACTTATTACTGCATCTCAAAGGTGTTGAATATGGTTGACTATTCGTAAATAAAATGGCAGGCCCCAGACAAATTCCCAATGTAATCCCTTTCATTTAAACAAAATAGAAAAATATCACTAATGAGGTGCCAAATTAAGGCAGCAAGTGCTCATATACATTCCAGGCAGCTGATTATCTCTCATCAAGGTGGCTAAGTAATACAGTCCTCATAATGAACTAATGGATTTGCAGGTCCAGTTAACATGAAAGTTCAACCTCAGACAAGTTAAAGTTAATCAAGTACAAAAAGGATTAAATTAGTACATTTAAATTCAACTGACAGAGGCACTAGAGCTGTGCTGTATTCCCTTATTTTCTGCTTTGGTGTTAAGTGTTGGGAAGAGAATGGCAGTTGAAGTATCCTACTCTTTGGGGACTTCATGCTTCAGTTCCTTACCACCCATGCATACGGAGTCGCTAATGACAGAGCGGCTACCCATCAGGGAATGCAATTCCACATAGACATTTTCACCAAAATGGATTATTTCAGCCTCGTTGGTCACAGATTCTGTAGTTTTCCAGTGATTCATCTTACTATTAATAATGTCAGAGAATTTTAGGCCCTTGAATTAAATAATGATAAATAGGAGCCACTGAGCGAGCTCGGCAGAGGCAGTGCTGTTTATTTCAGTGTGAAGCTCTGTCAGGCCTGATAAATCGGATCCCTGAAATAGTTTATAAAGTACTGAATTGATGTGGCGGTTGGTGAGGGAGAGAATTAATGTTACGAAATAGGCCTGCAACCTAGATTTGATGAAAGCTGAGGAAAGCCTTTTATATAAATTCTGTGTCTGTGTAGGAAATGGTTGCAGTGAGAGGTGAAAGAGCTGCACAGGGAAATAATGTGCTTCTGTAATCTCTGCAGGCTACAGGTCAGGGAAAGAGGCACTCTGCGGACGCCAATGGTGCCAGAGCTCTGCGGTGCTACATGAGAGCTCTGCTGAGTGGAGGGGTGGTCACGGCCTGCTCATTTATAATACCAAACACTGAGGACACACTGCACAAAAGAAAAATGAAAGCCTGCTTAAAGATGTAAAAGGAGCTTTCAAGTTCCACATGGCTGTCTTTGCCAGGCTGTTGGAGAGGAAGAGATCCTTGATGTTGCCCTGAGTAGTGCAGTTGCTATTGCTAATCTCTCTGGGTGAATTAATCGTTTCCTCTTCAGATCACTTAATAAAAATCCCCTGGAAAATACATGCTGAAGTCATCTTCCATCTAGTTCATAATTCCAAGCAGATGCTTTCATATTGCAGCAGGCAGGATAGCTAAGAACAGTGGCCAGTAACATAGAATCATAGAATCTTAAAATTATTTGAGTTGGAAGGGACCTTAAAGATCATCTGGTTCCAACCACACTGCCATGGGCAGAGACACCTTCCACTAGACCAGGTTGCTCAAAGACCCATTCAACCTAGTCTTGAACAACATCCCTGGGCAACCTGCTCCAATGACTTACCACCCTCATAGTGAAAAACTTCTTCCTAATTTCTGATCTAAATCTACCCTCTTCCAGTTTGAAGCCATTACCCCTCGTCCTATCACTACAAGCACCTGTAAAAAGTCCCTTCCCATCTTTCTTGTAGGCCTCCTTCAAATACTGGAAGGCCTCAATAAGGTCTCCCCAGAGCCTTCTCTGCTCCAGGCTGAACAACCCCAGCTCTCTCAGCCTGTCCTCACAGGAGAGGTGTTCCAGCCCTCTGATCATTGTTGGAGCCCTCCTCTGGACTGGCTCCAACAGATCTATGTTCCTCTTGTAGTGGGGACCCCAGGGCTAGATGCAATACTCCAGGTGGGGTCTCATGAGTGCAGAGTGGAGGGGGAGAATCATAAAGCAGGCTGATTTCTGTGTGCTGGGAGGTAGCTCAGCTTTCAGGAAAAGCTTGCTATGCACATAAATGGGAATTTTTCAAAGCTTACTGATGGAATTGGACCATAATTGCTGTTAAGATTAGTGAGACCCAGTGAAACTCAGATCTTGCAAGTGATCAGTAAAGCAGGTGCAATATTTCTGGATCACCAGACCAAGCTGAGGGAGGAGATGACAACAATGTTTCTCCAGCTGTTCCACATGTGTCAACACACCATTGGGTGAACACCTTACTTACGTGTTTTAATTATTGTTACCAATATAATATTTTAACCTAAGTCTTTAAATAGGAAATTCCTTCCTGAGATCCTGATGCATGGTTGCTCTCTGATAAAAAAAGAGTAGAGGAATTCTCTGGATGGGGTTCTTGATGATCACTCCCCATGCAAATCCAGTCTGCTACACTACTTTTCAGTTTCATATTTGCTTGTGAGGACACCCTAGAAGGAAGGAAAGGAGGAAGGGCTTTTAAAATTCATTTTCCTTTTCTAACATTGTACCACGTTACTAAAGGCCAAAGCAATTGCTATTCATGCGATTCACAGACTTCAAACCAGCTGTTAAGCACAAGATGAGGCTGTCAGATTGGAGATGATAGTTTTAACAATTCTATATCTTCTTCTTTCTACAAGGTAGTAAAGGGAGAGGAAGTTAGTAGAGGATTATCACCCCAAAGGCAAGTCCTAGGTCTCATCTCTTGTTCTTTTTTTTCACATTAAATGGGTCATTCTTCATGCAGGTATTCACCATACATATTTAAGAAAGCTACAGCATGGTCAAAACCTGAGAACAAAAGCCAGAGCTACTTTTGTACGGTTCATTCAGCAGGAAATCTTATCAATCTAACAGGGGAATCAGTTGTTTAAGATCTAAAGGATAACAGTTACACACAACTGAAATGTATAAAATCAGAATTTTATAAATGGTTAGATGATATTCAGCATTTAGACTGAGCATTGGGAAGATCCTTGGCATTCCTTTTTTTCCCAACAGCGTTGTCTCATCTGTACTAACAACCACAAAATTACTCTGTACATGGCATAAGTGCATGCAGTATCAAAACAATGAGAACACCATCAGGAGAAAAAAAAAACCTATACTTTTCCTCTAAATATATTATTTACAACTGATGTGCATGAAAATGCCTTGGTATGTATTTTCTATCTCTGTAGTCTTGTGTCATTCCATGAGATGTGGAAAAGCACAGGATCCTTGCCTTGTGCAAGGAGGAAGAATGAATCAGGCTAGATTAAACAGTCTTCTGATTACCTTTATATGGACAATTTAACCTCTTTGTCTTCAATATCACAGGGATAGAAGGAGATGTAAAATACAAAATAAAATCAAGGGAAGACATTTGGAAAGTTCTACTTGGTACTGATATAAAAATAGGTATTTAGAAATAAGTCAATAATACAATTTTTCTCCAATTTACTTAATCTCTTTTGCCCTTCCAATTCTGTTTGAAATAAGAAGGAATTTTTGAACATCAAACAGCTTGCAGAAGCCTAAAAAAATGCACTGAAAACAGTGAAAAGACCCCCAGACATTTAGCTCATCTAACTTTCCACATTCGCAATGCAGATACCAGTGTCTGAGCCAGCTGCTCTGGTCTGCCTTTACAATGAGTGGAGAGAAACAACCACTTTTACTGCCTTATGTTCACATAAGGTGGATTTAGCCTTTTAAATACATCTATCTTCTCTGAATAAAAAGGTATTTGTAGCATGACTATCTTATATGTGAGCATTGTAAGCAATCTATGCTCATCATATATATCCTGTCTCTGGCAGCTTCCATGTGTTTGAACCAAGATGTTGCTTCTTGGTGTGAGCAATGGGTAAATTTATGAGTTGCATCCAAATTTACGTTTATGAAATGCAAGGAGGTTCCATTCAGTTCCTGTTTCTCTAGCCATTCATACCAGCACACAAAGTACAGTCCCACAGGTTGTGCACACTTCTTTGTTTAGAAAACAGCATGCAGAAAGGAGGAAAGTCTGAAGGGGAAAGGACTGATCTTGGTCTTACTGCAATATATAGCAGGACACTCCAGCACCAGGGTGGTGTTTGCTCCTGGATGGGGATGCCAGATGTAGTCCAGACATAGTCCCTGGTTTCCTGTCCTACATTAAGTAAGAAGTCTTTTACTCCATTCCCCTCTAAATGTGTTTCAGTAAATTATTGCTAAAAAAGTCTCGCTCAGAGTAACTTTTATGTTGTGGGGGTTTATTTATTTATTTGTTTATTTGCTTTTAATCTGCTTTAGTCTTTGAGTTGCATAAGGGTCCGTTTTACTATTGTCTTATTTCCCTGCCTCCACCTGATTTCAGTTGTAGTAACTCTTAAGAGTGGGTGCTTTTCACACCATAGTGCAGGCCCAGCTAGGGTCTAGTCTTAAAAAAGCTATGTAATGAGATGTGTTTCCTTTAATGACAGATGTCTGAGTGGGGGTAGAGCAGGTTGTAAAACCAGCTGGGAAAGTGTTCATTCTAATAACAATGGCTGCAGCTCTTCTCAAGGAAAAGAGGTGCAGGTAGCAGAGAATTCCCTTTGAGAGGCTGGAATAGCTGGATGAGAAGAAATTAGGATGGAAATCTATGTTTTCTATAACAATGTTTTAGAAAGAAAGCTCTTGTATGAAATCTGCTTAGAAAGTATCTGGGAAGGGGAAGAGGACTTGATACTGAGTTTCTTAATTTTGGGACTGGCAAGACTATCATACAGTGAATGATATCCTAAAAAAAAAGGCCCTAAAAGAGGCTCCAAATGTCACATTTAAGTCTTTCTGTAGGGGGAAAACTTAGTGACACTCTCCAGTTTAAGGATGTTCAATAGTTTTAGTAATAGTTACAATGAACATTAGCAATGAATGTGGGTAGCTCTGTGACTGGTGATGAAGCATCAGCTTCAAAGTTGTTTGTGATATGTTAGGACTGGTAAATAATTTAAGTGAAAGTACATGAATATTTTAAAAATGAAAGGTCTTTTTTGTAATTGTTTATGGAAATTTTATGTAAAATGGTAAAATAAGACTATCAGCCATTCATCCAATATGAATTTTAAAGTAAAATTTCTGTGCTATATATTTATTTTTCTGCTGGCCAGCTAGACTAGGTAATTGAGTTGCTGGACACAGAAAATAAATTACAGGTCTTCCCTTCAGGGTGAGGAGCTAAAGTTCTATTTTAATCAGAAATTAAATTAGTATAGGTAAAGTTGGTATTTTTGGGCCCCAGCTTTCAATTTGCATAGATATATACCACACTACTGTTGTAGTGTAGCTGTATGGTACACACCAGTATGAAGCAGAATATGTATTCTTCAAAGTAGTTTTCTCATTTTGTCCTCCCAACATTACTCATCTGAAGCTGAGAGGGCTAATAAAAGCTATAAAATAAGTGCTATGGAAGAGACAATGAGAGTTTCTGTGTCTACTTGAAATCAATATTCTCTGTTCCTAAAACTGGCTTTCACAGCCCTTTTTCATTGGAACTGCAGACATCTTGAGATCACACATGACCTCCCTTCAGGTAGCAAAAAAATTATCCCCTTCTAGATCTGAACTAGATGTACTTGATTATATCATGTACATGCAATAGTTTGTACATACTTAACCTGCCCCGTGCAATAATGTAACATCAGGCTTGAAAGTTCATTGAAAGTTTCTCTCTTAATGCAAATGAAATGAAAGGCTGGAGAGCCTTCTTTAACCTCTGATCAAATAGGCATTCCTATTAGGTAATTTTCCTAACCTGCTTTCTCAGTGTCCTCAATGTATCCTGAAAGCAAAGGAAAATATCCAGTATGCGTCCCTTCATGTGAGTATATTCCATACTGTCTGCTCAAATACCCCCCAAAAATAGGTTTTATAATGTTTGTAACATACATCTGTGATATTCTGCCAAGGAGTAGAACCAACATCATCTGAAAATTGGCAATCCTAATAGCTGAAGCTGATGTGGAGGTTGGTGAAATGAGGGTAATCAACGGGAAATAAAGAGGAGGGGGATTTTGTGCTCTAGCAGTGTCTGTGGCACTATTTTCCTATATTATAGATTACCTGTCATTATGATTCACAACCCTTAACAGCTAGGCTATGCCTGCAGCTAGGTGGGCAGGCCAGCCTCCTCTCACAGATCAACTGAGGCAGAAATGGACAGTAAGTATTAGGAGATGTTTCTGCCCATTTTTATATGCAGTTATTCAGGTTCTGGAGCTCATGACTGGAGAGGAAACATTCATTTAATTTCATTATTGAGCTCAAATATCCCAGACTCTGTGGCAAACTATAGGCTTTTTTTGAGGCTTTGTCAGTTTCTCCTTTGAAAAACATTCTGTTTCTTCAGACCATTTAAGTGTTAACTAGTTCTCTGAGCCATGGAAAGCAAGTGTAACACTACAGCATAGTACTCACCTGTAAGAAGTACAGCTAGTCGCTAGATATCAGTTGGAGATATCCTAAACATTGAATGGAAAAGCACCTGTTGGAGAAGCATCTCTGCCCCTCTTTCCTCAAACTCAACAGCAATGATTCCTCCCCGCCCAAGGTGGGTGCTGCAGTGTTAACTTCACATGTAAAAAATAGAACAAGATCCTTGAATAGTCTGATATTGCTGCTAGAGGACTATAATCCCCTTAATGTCCTTCTTGTTTTTGATGTAGAGAATTGAACCACATCTTCCCTGTAACAGGACGTGTCTTTGTCGGAAAAGCATGGTGAAAAATGGAAGAACACCACCTTTAAAAATTGCACATCCTGGCTTCCAGTGCTTTGGCTGGATATCACAGAGAAGCTTTCTAGCTGGGATAGGAACCAGTATACAAATAGCTTTGTCCACACAAACTGAAACAAATTTTTTTGCCTACAGGGTTAAGCAGATTCAGGCTAGTTATTGCAAAGTTAGACTTGGATGGAATCTTTTTAAGATTAAGACATAAATATTTACTTTTGAACTAGTACATAAAAATGCTACTAGTTCCTTTTTTTCCTGTCATTCATCTGTCCCTCTGTATCACTTCAATTTTAATGTTCTTATTCAACCAAGTTTAATAATTTCCCATAACTGACTTCAAGGTAACAATTTATACAGAAAGGTTACATCAAGTACAGCTTTTCAGATTTGGCAGTAGGTTCCCATCTAATGTGATTAAGAATGTCCTAATTTATTCTATTGTCATGGAAACCCAGAAAATATAAAGAAATTTGTGGGATTCCAAAATATGCATGTCACTTTTACAAAACAGCATTAATAGAACAGGCATGAAGAAAAATCAGCAGTGGTTTTTATAACTGCTTTTTAGCTAATTTTATGGAGAGAACAGTTTAAAAAATCCCAATAAACTCTGCAATTTAATAATAGTAATAATCAGGGGAATAAATTGAAATTAGAATGTACAGTTTGCTGTCAATATCCACAGCAGTAAAAGTTACCGTATTAACCTTTTCTGGAATCATAAATCCAATTAAGAGTTTTTTTTAAAATAAATAGTTCTCTTTCAAAGCAATTTTTTTTAATAAGGAAACTCCTCATTGTTCTCTTCTTAGCTGTCCAGAGTCTAATCATAGAATCTTCACAACTTCACCCTTTTCCTTTCACCATAGCAACACCAACATCTAAAGTCAGTACAGTTTATTAACAAGTTATCCTAATGCCTTCATGAGGAAGCAAAACTCCAAGCTGCTGTCTACATCCATCGGTGGAAGGAATTCAGATCAGTTTTCATCCTTCCTCCTTTCCCAGTAGTATTTTAAGCCTTCCCGAAGAATTTTCTACCTCTGGATGCCATGGCAAGTATGAAGGTTTTACTGCATGAAGTGAGACAATTCACACATATTAATACCCTGGTCTTCATGAGTTTCATGATTACAGACTCGGGGACACACTTAGTTTGCTCTTGCTGCTTGGAGACACACATACTTCTCTCTGGCTGTAGCATCACACTCTTGTGATACAGCTTCACTCTAGATCTGAGTTACAACTGTTCGGCAAGGTACCAGGGTTCAAAGGGCAGGCTGGGGCAGTCAGAGGAGAGGCAGAAAATAGGGCTGTTTCTTACAGTGCATCTTCCTGGAAGGAATGTTTCACAGGAGCTTTCCCAGTATCTAATACTGTGACCTTGACACACTGGGCATCTTCCACCTGCTTGACATGTGGATGCCTTGCTTGTGCTTTAGATAGATTAAGAGATCTGCATCCTGTAGCCTTTCTTTTGAAATAAATTGGAATTATTTTTTTTTCTTTCCAGAAAAAAACTCTAGAAAAATGCTATTAAGTTGAATTGTATAGAATCCTTGTTAATTATCAATAAATCATACATTTGTCTCCATATTACTCTCTTTTTTTTCCATAAAGACTGCTCTTGAGAGCTAACATTTGTGTGGAGTTTCTTGTTTTTTTCAGATAGCTGATGTATTGTTTCTACAAATATTTCCAATTAAGCAGGTTATTGGCATACCTGGCATTCAAAATTAAAGACATTTAAATGGCAATAGATGTCACACAGGAAGTTTTTGTTCCCTGGTTGCATAAGATGGATAATTTTAGAATCTGATTGTATTGCTAAGTAATTGTGCATTACAAACACCGTGATGTGNAGTGCTCCTTAATATTCATGTAATTTTTCCCCTTCAATATTCTTGTCAACAAAATTGCTAGACAGAATATTTAAAGGAAACAAAACAAAAGGGATTCCAAAGTACAGCCATGTAACCTCAGACATATGCAAGTACGTGGCTGCATAGTCTGAGAAATGTATTGCTATCTTGCATGCATGTATGAAGAAGCACAATTTTCAATATAAATGGTGAGCTACAATCATCTTCAGGGAGACACTGCTTAAAGGAACAGATGCCTTTCCTCATTTTATTTAGCAAGCCATCATGTTACAAGGTAAGGATGTGAAAATAATCTCAATGTCTTTCATTTCCATCTGAAACTTGACATTAATGTACAGGCATTCAGCTGCATGATCTCAGCCTTCATTTATAGTAACTGTGGAAGCTGAGAACTAGATTATTATCTCCTTTGTTATGGTTATCTTCCTACATTTTGGTGTTATAGAAAAAATTATCTGCAAAAAAAAACCCCCAGAACAACAAACCCAAACAAACCTCAAAGCAAACAAATAAAAAAGGTAAATTAAATGAAAAATTAGTGAGGAGGTCCAGTTAACCTCTGAATGCATCCAAGCAGGTTTCGAATATCTCCACAGAAGGAGATTCCACAACCTCTCTGGGCAGCCTGTTCCAGTGCTCCGTCACCCTCAAAGTAAAGAAGTTTTTCCCAATGTTCAGATGAAACATCTGGTGTTCCAGTTTGTGCCTATTGCCCCTTTTCCCGTAGCTGGGCACCACTGACAAGAGTCTGACCCCATCCTCTTGACACTTGTTCTTTAGATATTTATAAGCATTGAGTAAGCTTTTATAAGTATATAATAAGATAAGCTGTAATTAGGTGCTCACTTGATGTTTTTTTCAAATAATGCTTGTTTGGCACATCCCACTGGATGTACTGTTCATCCTATTCATGCTATTCACTACTGTATATTTTCTTCTTCAATTGATGGGGTCATGCCAGCATAATGTAGGTCTTTCCTTGTCATGCACCATTTAAACTACACACAGTTAGTATAGTATTCATATTTTTCCTGTAGGAATTTTTCAAATGTCATAGAATCATAGAATCATTTAGGTTGGAAAGTCCTCTAGGATCATCAAGTCCAACCTTCATCCCAGCATCTCTGAGAGATGTCCGAGAGATTCACAAGTACTTATTTATTTATTTTCACACAGGACTTAAAAATAAGAAGAATTATTCAAATATTTTAGAGGTGAAGAACTGAAATACCCAGATGAGAAGGTCAAAAAGAAATGCTCAGTTTTGACACTATCTGTATGCTTTAGACATTCTGAAGTCCTACTAAATTCCTACTAATTAAACTGTAAATGATGAACAATTATCCAAATCAGTTGCAAAAATCTTAGATTAGGCACCAAGAAAGCAACCACCCAAGAAAATATCTTAGTCATGCCTTGTTTCAGGAATTTAATTATCCCATGAAAGCTAAGAGCCATAGTTTCTTTTTCTATAATCCTCAACTCAGCCCTTGCTTGCCTTCCAACTCCTGTAATGTTAGCAATACATGAGAGGTTCACATTAGATGGGTCCATGTAAGTTGGCTCCTTGAGCAACTTCTTCCTCTGTACTGAATGAAGCCAGGGGAGTTGTGGAAGATACACTCTTTGATCAGACAACTATGACTGCCAAATCCGTTCAAATGCCTGCTATTATTGCATGGTAATCTCCTTTAAAAAAATCAATTCAAGGCAAATATGGACAATTTCCAGAAGGAAGAATGTTTGAGTAAATGAATAATATTTGCTAACATTCTCTACATAACTGAAAATTATTTGTATCTATGGGGTAAAGTGAATCGTACATGCTTGTGCCCCACCTATTGTGTGCTAAGCACTTGGTCACTCAGCTGGGCAATGTGAGTAGTAAGAGGTGTTACCAATCCCACCTCTAATTAACAGAACTAAAGGGCATTATTTCAGTGCAAATGGAAATGATTGTGATTCCTCAAAGTGGAATTGAAGCAAATCATCTGAGCCCATTGGACCCAATCCAATTAAAAACTAGCTAATCTGTTTTTGGAGAAAGAAACAGCCTACAAGGAAGACATGACGATAACTAAAAGAAAGTGAATAATTATGATTAATTCGGTTTTCATTTTGCATAGTTCCTCTGATAATTTTTTCTGTGTATTTAATAGGGTTTTTTACATATGATCAAAACAGATGAAGCTTGTTTATCAGTAGAATCACTTGTATTTACAATATTAATCTAAAGAAAATCTCCAGAGAATAAACACTTATTGTTCACCTCAGTGTCTTGTAGTTCACATTCTAACTATTCATTAGCTATTCTAGAGGCTATCCTAGATAGTTATAATTGCAATATATAAGCTATATAATTCAGCAAAAAATGCAGAGTTTTACCACTTCTTGATTTCTTATCATTTGATGTAATGTTGTTGAAAACCATCTTTGTTTTGAAAGCTGGAGACACTGTGATAACGTAGAGGTAAGTACATACATAGCTGCAAAGTGATTAGGAGTTACTAGCAGCCCTAACTAGGAAAATACCACATTATTATTAAATCTATTTTGTGCTCTCATGCAACACGAGATTATAACCAATGCTGTGACTATGAGCCTGGAGTATCTGGAGCAGAAGAGGATCACTAAATCTTATGTCACCAAATCTTCCAGTTCAGATCTGTCGCAAGAGACTTTTAATAGTTCTGCGACAGAGTTTTGGATTCCAGAAATGTCAAAAAGATTATTCAAAGTAAAACACTGAATGCTTGAGTATGCAGATTTCCAGAGAGCAGACTTTTTGCTCTTGGCACTGACAGTTCTAGTGCAGACTGGAGACTGAATGTCATAAACTAATGTTTCTCAGCAGAAAACTTAAATGTGGACAAAGATTCACTCTGTTTGGAGACTATCTGTTATGAATAAGCCAGCAGTAGGGATTAACCTTACACCTGCATTTGTTCTAGTCCTCTGGACTACCATTTCAGTCAATAGAGAGCAATAAACTCCCTAAAGCACAGGCCAGCTGATGCTAAAAGGAACAGACAAAAGGCATCAGTACCTCTTTCTCCTTACTGTTTACAAAGGAAGAAGAGGGTGATTTACTGCAGACACTTGAAATGAGGTGAGATAAATTCCCCTTCCCCACCACTTAAGACAGAATACTTGATTCCCAAGTTTTGTTGTACACATCTTGGATGCCTCTGCATACCTCTACTAGCATTCCTCTGTATTCCTCTCTTGCCTTTTGTATAGGATAGGGGATAAGAGTTCTTCATCTCAAGAGTGATCAGTAAGGCTTAATTGTGTGATGTACAAATAACAATGATCCACTGGACATATCCTAGATGAATGGATGAAGAAAGATAGATGCATAGATGAGATTAATTGTTGTTAAATGCTTTGAGCTCTTTTGAGCATCTTGATGTATAAAGCTATATATCTTCAATATATTACTATTTTAATATTTTACTTGAACTGGTTTATTCAGCCATAGTTTAGAGGATTTTAAGGATAGCCCAGGTTCCTGTCAGATAAATCTACTCTGTTTTACAGGAAAAAAAGGAACTGAACTAGATTTATGACTGTTAATACCTTTTTTCTTTTAAGGTGAAAATTGATAGACAACTTCCCATGAGACTTCCTATAGATATGATTACTGCCCTAATGATTATTCCATATCAAGCCCACTCCGCTAAAGAGGTGCTAAATTAAAAGGCTGCTGTTTGAAGCAAAAGCTACAAACTGAATTTCAAACACCTCATAAGATACTGAAAATTACCTCAAGCTTTCAAATGTCACATACTGTAAAAATACAAATTAGGCTGTAAAATTCAGCCTAGCCATAATTAACACTATGATGTGTTCAAATAATCAAACATTATCCTCAGAGGAGTCTATTGAAGGGGATTATTATGAGCGGTAGTTCACTAATCATTATATGACAACTGTTTTTATGTCATTGATCTAGACTGCCTTGTCTATTTTGTCAGTGTCACTCGGCATCTTTTAAAAAAGGTGATATTTTCCCCCACACAGAGACAGCTCGTCCTACAGCTCCAATTGATGTCAACCTTTGCTCACAGTTATCATCTGCACACAGCCAGGCTTCATTTTAAATCAGAGAAGCAGGGATAAATAAAACTGGATAGCTTTCAGTTCCAATCACATCCTGTTTTACCTCACATCAGCCAAAAAGTTATCATGAAATGATGGATTTTTATCTGTGAAAATGAAAAAGTAAGTTTAAGATTTTAAAATTTTGTAAAAAAATATTCTCTTATGTGCTTTGAAGAAAGGTTTATTCTTTGCTTGGAGGGTGAAAAAGTCTGAAGGATTTTATTATTTTTAATAATAAGTAGAAATTATTTCAGGAAAAGAAAAAAACATGTATTTTGCAGGAAGGAAAGTGAGACACAGACACTATATTTTGTATTATTAGATAGTCAGCACAGATTCCTAAATTTTGCAAAGCATAGTAATTGAATTTCACAGCTCCATTCCCCATCTTCACCCTTGCAAAATTTTCTCCAATCCATAAAGCATGACACAGATGTAAACTCAGAGGAGCTGAAGGGTTCAACCTCCTTGTATATTCCTTTCTAGTATCGAGTATCTATGTAAAAAAGTGAAGCTTCTGCAATTTGATTTTTTTATAATTTGTTTCTCCATTGCATATCTCCAAGCACAGCAGTATGAAAGAGAATAAAAATTCTTACCTACCCTGTGTGCGTGGTTTAGTCTAATCCTTGAAAATAAAAATAAAAAGCCATGAATAAGAACTGGGGCTAGCCAAGTGTGTAATATGCTGCACTAACAACACTCACTAGAGGGTAAATCACCTATGACTTAGCTTCCAGAACACACAGACAATTAAGGAAAAAAATTACACTGCGTGATATCCTTGTGCAATATAATGCAATGACAGTCAACTCTAACCTTAGTCTGGAACTCAAACAGAACCTCTCCAGAATTACTGATAAGGTTAGGCAGAGTTGCACTTGACTTGTTAAAAGTATTTCTATTGGTTTTGCTTGTGTCAAAGGACAGCATGCAAAAACATCATTGGAGAGGATATACTTAAACACTGTAAATTCAATTGCACTCTGAAAACTTTAAAGACATAGTGGCTAATTAGGAAAAATGCACTCTAGGGTTCATCTCAAAAACCACAGTAAGTGTCTATATCAGAAGTAAGTGGGAAATCTGGATTTGGTTCCCATTTCTACTTCAAGTCTCTGTGTAATGTTGGCAACATCACTGAGTCTCTCTGAATTCAGTTCCCTGTCTATAAAGTAGATGTAACATATTTTTCTTTCTACTGTTTTTCAATTCTTTTTCTTTACTGCAGTCATTCAGGAGATGGATTGTCTTTTACATACTGTGTTGAACATGTAGTCACAAAAAAGAAAACAGAGGGAATATCATTAGTAAATAAAATCCAGGATGTGATACTGTGATCATCAAGCATTTGAGATAGAAGGGTAGTAACTTCAAAATGGCGGTAAAAGAAATTAAGAGTGGCTGCAAATGGCCTATTTCGTAAATATTTAAGTACATTTACTGTAACTTCATTATGACAAGTTGGGGTGCAATAGCTAAGTGTTTTCATGATTAGAAGCAAATGATAGTGAGGACTAAAACTGTAAAGCACTCCTGCAATATTTCAAAATAATGTTCCACATGACATAAATTTAATTGTCTAGAAAGAAGACACTATTTTTGCTCCTGTTTTTGCACTTATCCTTTGAGTAATCCAGTTCTTTCTCAATCAGCAAATTAATTTTAAGGGCAGAAGAGAAACAGCACTGGCAAGCCCCTGAAGGAAAAAAGCAGTTCCCCTTCAACAATAAAGTCTTACTGGGCTGTAGAAAGGGTGATATGCTTTGGTGTCAGAAGCAACCTGCACACTGGTGAGGAGAAGGATTTTGGCAACGAAAGGCTCAAGCAGATGGAAAGCTGGCTGTGACAGCCCTTTATGATATGCCTTCAGTTCACGTTGACGTGGTGTGAGTGTCTGGCTGGTGTTCTGGGTGCAGGGACGGTGCTGCCACGGCTGTGCTGCGATGGGACGCTGCAGGAAGAGCAGGAGCTTGGCAAGCGCCGACTGGGAAGGCTGAACTGCACCTTCTGGGCAGAGAAAAGGAAGAATCTGTTAAGTAGCAGAGAGAAACTATTGGAAGTGGCACCTTTTAAAGTGCAGTTAAAAAAAAAAAGAAAGAGATTTGCGTCTTTTTGAGAAACATTTTTATCGGGAGCATTTTAAGGGCTGGTACAACTTCTGGAAACTAATGTGATGAATCCCATTGTGAGGAATGAAAAGAAGACAAAACACAGGATACTGTGATTTTTATGTTTATTTTTCAAATTAAAATTAAAATTAAAATACTCGGTAGTCAGGATTTCTGTTTTTTCACAGCAATATTTGGTGCAAGCACAGATACAGCAATGCTGATAAACCCTNGAAGACAAAACACAGGATACTGTGATTTTTATTTTTTTTTTCAAATTAAAATTAAAATACTCGGAAGTTGAAGTTTCAAATCTGCCAGCAGACCTTGATTCAGAAAAGAAAAAGACTCTCACCTTCCCTGTCTCTTCTTAGTTATTTTCATGTGTTTTCCTTGATATTCAGTGATAATTATTTTCCTTGTTTCAAATACTATTCAATGATAGAAATTTTTTTTGGTTGGTCAAAAAGTTATCCTTTTGTATAAACTGTGGCACATGGATGTGGAACATAATCTTTTTTATTTTAACTTAATTTCCATCTTTCTTTTTGGTTAATTTTAGAAATAAAAAAATTATTGATTCTCTTACATTTCAGGATCTGTTATAAAATGAGTCCACTTGGCACTTAGCATCCTTTATGACGCCTTTGTTGTTGAAAGAATTTATACACTTTTCTATTTAATTTTTTTTTCTTAACTTCCATATATATATTGCAGATATCATATTTGAATTAAAGGTTTATAGATTGATCATTTGTGGGTGTTTAAAGATGAGATATTACAGCTGGTGAATGCAGAAGCTGCATAATCCATTTTGACTTTTTCTCTCAGGATTCTTATTATCCGTTTTTCTCCCACCTCTTATCAAGTAATTAGGTAAATTTCTTTCAGTGCTACTGCATCAATTTACAGTCATGGAGCTATTCAGTGCCTGCACTGTATATGTCTTCACTTATTTTCATGCCAAGAATTGCCTAGCCAGTTTAGCCATTCATTCAAGTCTACTTTTACTTTCCCTGAGCAAACAGCAAATTGAAATCAGTTGACAGTGACATTTTCCGCTGATACATTATAACGTATCACGTTCCACAGCAGCAAAGTTGTATGGTAAATCTTATGTTTGTGTGCGATCATTACCAGTTATCTGTTTGATTATTTTCAGAATGAAAAGTAGCCAGTTAGTAATTCCCATTGCAAAAAGCTGTAACTAGCCACTGAGAGAAGTGAGTACCTCACAAATTTTCCCTGCTGTTTTTTTCAGTGGCTCGACCCTACTGCTATACTGTAAATCCAGAATGATTTAAAAAGAAAAAAAAATACGTGACTGAGAGATTAGGACATTTTAAGTAATGGCTTTACTACAAAGTTCTGAGCATCTACTAATCTTTGATATATTTACTATAGTACAGCTTCATGATAAGAAGAAAAGAATTAAGTTATCTTTGGAACAGGGAATATGCATAGAAACGTTTACCTTAAATCAGACAAGAGTTCTAACGTCCCGTTGTTATTTTGCCTAGATTTCCACTGAGTATAGCAGGACCATACATACCTAGCAGAAGGTGCCTGCAATTAGATACCTACATTTTTTATGCCTAAATGTTGACTGGAGCCTATCTAGGATGTTTAAGTCTTAGATAAAGTAAGGGTATTTTTTTATTTGCTATCTCATGATAGTAAATGGTTATTTTTAAAAGAGTGACTTTAACATTCATGTATAGGAAGACAAAGTTTCATGGCTTTTATACTTTATCATCAGGTAATACAGAGCAACACACAGATAAGCTGGGACTGCCTATTGCAGTAAGCACTGCAAACGCTCTGACTCCAGTGCTGACAGCAGGATCTTGTCTGCTCTCTGGAGAGCACTACTCCTTTTTTATTCACTTCTTCCTAATTCCTTCTTCGATACACAGGAAGAAAGAACTTTAGCTGAACAGAAAGTATATGTGAGAGCAAGCACTTTTACCATAAATGTTATTTAATTTAGGTTACTTGAAGAGTAGGGTTTTTTTTTTTTTTTTTCCTTTTT
>VZZY01006063.1:0-12891 GCA_013400335.1 Eurystomus gularis | reverse complement strand
GCCCAGGTGGCCAAGAAGGCCAACGGCATCCTGGCCTGTATCAGAAATGGTGTGACCAGCAGGAGTAGGGAGGTGATTGTGCCCCGGTACTTGGCACTCATGAGACTGCACCTTGAGTGTTGTGTCCAGTTCTGGGCGCCACAGAACAAGGACAGTGAGGTGCTGGAGTGGGTTCAGAGAAGGGTAACAAAGCTGATGAGGGGTGTGGAGAATATGTCGCATGAGAAGCACCTGAGGGAACTGTGATTGTTTAGCTTGGAGAAGAGGAGGCTGAGGGGAGACCTCATTGCCCTCTGCAACTACCTAAAAGGAGATTGTAGTGAAGCTGGTGCTGATCTGTTCTCCCAGGTAACTAATGATAGGACAAGAGGTAATGGCAACTAATGATAGGACAAGAGGTAATGGCCTCAAGTTGCACCAGGGGAGGTTTAGATTGGATATCAGGAAGAAGTTCTTTACTAAAAGAGTGGTTAGGCATTGGAACAGGCTGCCCAGGGAGGTGGTGGAGTCACCATCCCTGGAGGTGTTCAAGAAACAGGTAGATATTTCTTAGACCAGGCTTCTTAGAGACCTGGTCTAAGGGTTAGGGAGATGTTCAACAAAGGTTGGACTAGATGATCCTAGAGGTCTTTTCCAACCTAAATGATTCTATGATTTTTAACCTCTGCTTTTTAGATGTTACAAAGTTGTCACATTTGTCTTGTCAACGTATGAGAAATTTTTTCTGTGGGTGCCATTTGACTATCAATGTCCCTCTAAAGCTAAATGAGGACAGTTTTGCCATGATTCTCATTATCTCTTACTGTCTATCTACTTGCTTACTTTTTTTTCTTTTTATATTCTGTTAATTTTCTACAGCCTGAGATGATCTCACAGTCAGAAGCAGCAGCAATGCTGGTGACAATCTTGCAGTCTCAACTGTTTGTATACAAATACAAAGAAAATAGGCTTTTGTAGCATGTCTATAGCTGTGTTTCTTTAACAGTAGCAGTGCTCCTTCATTTCTCACACTCTGCCTCTCTGACTTCAATACCTCTGTTACTATCAGCCTTTGGCACCCTAACTCTGATAATCATTTATGTCCAAAGAGCATTTTCCATTTCCTCTTCTTTCACTCATCCTGATCTGCTGTATTTATCACAGACAACATACACTATATAACACACTCTTGTTTCCACATATCTGGGCTGGACTGACATTCTCATGCACCTAAAAACATAGTTGCTTTGGCAGTTCATTTGTCTAAAATAAGCAGTTTGCATAAGCAGTGTAGTATTGCATTTTAGTAGTCAACCTAAGTGATGCTCTTAGCCTTTCTTAATTTGTTACATTTATTCTACCTCTCACACCCCTGAATTTTACAGAATCTTCTTTTCTTGTCTTGTATGCCAGCTATTTTAGTATGTATCCTCTCAGTTCAACAGTATGTTGTAATCCTTTCCCCCACCCCAACTCTCATTAAGGCACAGCTTCCATAATTATAGTCTGTAATTCTTCTGTGAAATCACTTATAAACACATAATATAGAGCCAATGAATTATGGAAGGTGGATAGAACGACAGAGAGTTCACAAGTGCAAAGTTTTTTCTTGTGGTAATTGTACAAGGTGCCTAACCGGAAAATATCGGTTTGCCTTTAGGAAAATCTCATCATGCTTATGTAGACTTATCAGTGTGATTCTTTCTCCACAAGAGGGATCCCAAATCTGCTTTCTTGACCTTAAGTATCGTTTCAGTGACTTAGATCGGGGTGGGCAGGCATCTGTATGCAGATGAACATAGATGAGAAAAGCCAGATGAGAAGAGAAGGCTCAGTATAGACTAAGTGGAAGAGATGAGAAGATTTAATGGAAAGGGCTCAAGCTGGAGTTTATGGGTATAAGCACTTATTTCTGGGAAAGGCAGCAGAGGACATTTTCCATTTTGAAATGTAGATTCAGATTTGTAATCATTGTGGAGATACTACAGGGGGTCCTGAACATATGTCAGCTGTTCTCACACTGATTTCTGAAACTGTCAGAGTTTATTTAACACCCTTATACTTGGATTTGTTATAAAAACTGCTAGGCTGTTTCATTACTGCTGTTTGCAGTACCAAAGCTAGAGGAGTATTTCTAATTTTGTTCTGGTCCTGTGCAAAATATTTTGAGAAAAATCATTCTTCCCTGCAACAGCAAATGTACTTTCAGTGCTTCCATGAGGTTGTTTTCTTTGTACAGCAGAATTAGTCTAATCTTCTCATATGTATTCGCAAAAGCAGAACATTAATATATTTAGACCATTTGATTGGTTACTTACTATTTACAATGGCATAAAAAATTAATAGTCACTGAAGCATGAAAATTCCAAATTAACAGAAATTAATGCTGCCACTGAGCCAGCTTTAGCACTGCTGAGAGAAACTGAGGCAATTCTATAAAACATAGTGTAGCATGCTATAAACACTTCTGATTAACACCTGATTTTTCATACATGGTAACTCAGCATATTAATCTGTTTGTCTTTCTTGCTTCCTGGCACAGAGCATATGATTGTAGCACTACTTTTTTTATTAAAGGAGCTGTAGAACGGTATTACTAGAAAAGTGATATGTTAAAACTAATCTGTATTAGTGTCACCATCCTACAAAATACACAGACAGCACCTAGAGAAATGCTACCTTTGTGCAACTTGTTTTTTTTCTGCCAGCTCAGCAGATGATAATATTGAAAATAGAGGAAAAGATAAACTACCTCGGTCTTGATTTATAGGCACACTTCTCTTTTAAGTCCATCCACTTGGGGGTTTTTTGCTGCTCTTTCTTCTTCTCTTCAGAGTACTCTACAGAAAAAAAAAAAAAAAAAAAAAAAATTAAAAAATCCCCAAACAATTGAATTGCAAGTGAATTGTATTTCCCTAAGCCCAGTTTACAGTGATGAGGTTATCTGTGAGAAAGGCCCTGGTTCTTGGTAAGAGACGGCACTAATGAAAATTAGCATTCTAAAAGTATCTTCTGCAGCTGTCTTCATGAAAAGAAACTGATTAGTGGTTTGGACGGTACTAACTCTGTAAATTATCAAACAAAATACGACAGAAGCATCTATTTATGTATATGAAAATTACAATTTGAACATCACACTTAGAGCACATTAATCAACTTCATTCTTTGTTTTTATGCCTAATGAGGCTTTTCAGAAAGGTAAACAGATTTCTAAATAAAGTTGCCTTGGTAAAAATGGATTGAATGCATCCCTATTTCATATTTATTTATTTATTAAAGTATTTTTCTATTTATTTAAATAGATGTAATTTGGTAAGATGTGAGTGAACACTTGAAGTGACCAAACTTCTCCGTTATATAGACTGGCACCAACAAAGGCAGAAATAATAAATGCAGTCTATTCTTGTTCTCTTTCTTTACTCTTTATTGATTTAATCTTTTTCACAGCAATGCTACCTTGTAATTGTGTAAGTGTAAGATTTTTGCAGGCTTTCTAATACCCATATCTCACCAGCTTTTGTCTGTGCCTTCTTCTTGTTAAAGCTTTGATTGTCAAAAGCACATCCTCTGTCTGCTTTCCTCTGAGGGTTTGGGGTGGGGGGCGAGGGGAACCTGCTGTTTTTCCCTGAAGGTTCTACATTTAAGTATTGATGATGCCTGTATTCAGACCCTGAAACACAGCTGCTTTAGCTGTTAGAAAAAAACCCCAACAAAACACCACCAAAACAAAATGAAACAGCACAGACTTCTGAACTGTGTCTGTTTTTCTAGATGTTTATTCTGATTGTTAGACATTTAAATAACATCTTATTGCAGGTTTCCAGAATTAATGTACTGATTCAACTCCTCAAAAACATCTAGTTTTTAAAAATAAAATGGTATGCCAGAAATGTCATCAATTACACTAATTTCAGCCTCAGCACCATGGAACTGTGATGCTTCACTTGGTTGCAGCAACATGCTTTAGTTTTACTCCATTAATATCAATAATGTATCAAGGCCATAGCAACTCTGTGTAAACTGTATGCTGCATCAAGCCATATAGACAAACTCGATGTAAACTGTTTTATTTGTCATCAGATGCTACAACACAGCCTACTCTGTCCCTGTACTCTGCTCCAGGTGAGGGTCAACTCAGTTCTGTGCCCCTCAGTGAGCAGCATGGGGGTAGCATGACTTCCTGTCTACTACCATCTGGATGGCGCAGGAATGATGACTTAGTATACTACCAGTGATATAAACCATTATCTCATCTTCATCTCCCTTGTGGTGGTTTGATGACCCTAACTGGTGCTTCTGGGGTAAACGCAAGGATCTGACTGCTTTGAGTGACTCATGGAAAAAGCAAAGTAGAAGTGGAGTTGACAGGTGCTCCTGTGGGTTGCTAGATGCTCAAGAAGGATATTTTACTCTGTATTCTGATACTGATCATCTGTGCATATTGCATAACCCTGCTTGAAGGTTTTTACAGAACAAAAATACGTCTGTGTTTACTCCAGAAGAGAGTCCAGGCTTATAACAAGGCTAGGGGTAGACTCCTGGCACCAGGCCTTGAATGGTGAACAGTATAACAGTAGAACAGAGCATAACGCTATCTGAAGCTGACATACATTATTCTCTAAGAAATTTGGCACTTTAGAGATTATTTACTTGGTATGTAAAAAATCTTGATATGAAATATCCCATCTACCTTACTTTTCAGTGTTGAGCTTGCTGTGCCTTTTCAGCCATCATCATTTTATGTTGCCATCAGTTACCTGATGACACAGGAAACACTGAACTCAGCAACATCCCCTCAAAAGTCTTCTTTCAGACAGTCCTACCATAGGTTCCTGTGGGCCCAGCTCCTTCCGCTGCCCACTGTGGTACCAGCATCATCTGCTGGACACAGTGGATGGAGATGGCTCCCTCAGTGGCCCCTCACATAGAAGGGCACCACTAAGAGAGCTCAGCAAGATGCAACCAGCCCCAACAGAAGAAGCCACACCCAACAGGAAGCTTCTCCAACTGATTGGCTCCTGGTTAATAGAGCCCTGGCCTCACCCACCACCCCAACCATGACCACCTGGGTGAGGGCAGAGCCACAAAGACACAGGTGGGCCAGATTTTGCCTCTGGAACACAAAGCCAATAGGAAAACCAAAACATTCTGCTAGGTTGTGACTCATTCACAGGTCAGCTCTAACTTGGGGCCCACAACTCAGGCCCCAGCACTTCAGAGCTGCGTTGGAGAGTATTTTGCTGCTCATTTTTGTTTCTTTGTACTTCATTCTACTTCATAACTATTTTCACTTGCCCACATATTGGCATTTTAACTCACCTGATAAATGGACTGCCCTTTCTACAAATGCAGTAACTACAGTTTGTTTGGTTGCAGAAACGTCTGATCACCACAGCTGTGATCCTCACATATTGTTACTGATCTTCTTGGTCACAAAAGACATTAAAGCAGGCTTACTGAAAGCATTTTTATCAGATGTAGTGTTTCATATAAAATTCTGCACAAATAATTCCTGAATTAGAAAACTTATTCTCAGTGAGGGCCTTACACCAAGCACTCTGTGTTTGGTGTTCATAGTTTAGACGAAACACATAATGTTCATGTTTGGATAAAAATGTACCTTTCAATAATGTTTTAAGAGATTTTCATAACAAAATTGTTCATGTTGTGAATTCTCAAAAACATTTATTTAACACTGTTTTATGCCGATTTCTTCTGAGATACTGTTTCCTAGAATATAAGTAGCTATCAAGTTTTTAGTCCTCTTTCATAGTTGTGACCTCAAGACTTGGTACTACAGGAAAAATCTGTTCAAAGCAGGTGTAAACCTTGCTTCTCCAGCTAGATAAATTATTTTTATTGCTGTCTTACACCCATAGAGCAAGCCAGTACAGCCAGAAAGTATTAACACATATGGCCCAAAATTTGTACAAACATGATGCAAGATTAACTTGTTTTAAAGGTTTCATAAGAATATATGAATATATATGGCTAATTTTATGATGTTTTGTCAATCCTCTGCAGTGGATGACTGCATGTGTACTTAAGGCTTGATGGACATGGGTCTCATTGCTATGAAAGAGAGCTATATATGAAAATGTACAACTTTATGAAGGGCTGAATGCATGTGTTTAGCATTATGGTTTCTTCTTTCTCTAAATTGAAATTGTCATGGCAGAGGTAAAATTGTTAATACAAACCTGTTGGACTATACTTTTCCTGCAATAGTTTTGAATAAATAGGTGTCTAAAGTAGGTAGGAGACGTCTTAGTCTACTTGTCTCTGATGGTTGAAGAGGAAACATAACATACCTACCTTAAAGCAGGTATAGCTTTTCACATGGCCAAAGATAGATGAGGAGAATCTTGCACTTACTCTGTGGAAGTTTAGACAGAGACACAGCTGGGAGATGTGGATTTCAAAAGCCAAACTCAGGGCTTGATTTTGCAATGGATTCTTTACAGCTAAGACCCAGAAAGGTCCTCCTGTAAATTTTTAGATTAAGGGCTAAGGATTTTTAGATTAAGGGTTAGCATTTCTGTTCATAGGTAGAGTAGTTGAGTGAGATAGTTAAGCATAGGTTGTGGTTTCTTGTTGGTTTACTGCTTTATTAATTTTTGTTATTATTGTTTTATTAATTTTACTTAATAAGTATTTGAATGTTTTGGTGAAATCACACCCACATAAATCAATTACCTGTCACAGCACATTGTAAAGAAAGTTTGTCATTTTGTGTTCGGTGTACAGACAGAAGGCATTGAGTCTCATGAATCTATCCTTGTGTTCCAGCACCACAGTTGCATGGTGACAAATTGTTAGAGAATGTGGGTAGCATGAAAGTGCGACAGATGAGTTTTGGAAAGCAATATAAATATTGTTTATTTCAGTATTCAAACAAACAAAAAGCACATTAAACTTTTTCACTCTTCATCTGAAAAATATGAAATTATGACTATTTGAAGCATTCATTATCTAGTTAATATATTTAATACATGTTTGGATAAAAACAAACAAACAAATAACTTCCTTAGCTTTTTGTCTTTTAAAAATATGAGATTATACTTAATGGAAATGGGTATTGTGATTTTGGTTTTGGTTTATGTTTTGGATATTTTTAGCAAAAAAGGACTACAGGTTACAGCAGTTCAGGTGCATCACTCACAAACAGCACATTCTCATTCCTACTTTTTGATTATTCTCTTTACATAGATAGGCTACAGGAAAGCAGTTGTCTAATAACAAACAACTCTGTCAGCAGGAAGTGAAGAATTTCATATTTCTATGTAAATCTGATTTTAATTGCAGCATATCTCTAGGTAGCCTCTGACGTATTGCTGATTTAAAGATTTGCTCCTGATGGAGCAATTTTTGAATAAGTTCATGCCAAACCTATTGTTTGTTCAAATGACTTCCCCACCCTTTTTAAAAACCTTTTATACTAACCAAAAGAAATCTGAGATTTATTAAGATTATGATACCTTCCCCAAATAAGTTTTGTATTGCACTGTACCTTTTTGGAAGCACAAATGAAGGAAGAATCAGTGTGAAGAATGAACATTTGATCTGAGTAAAAAGAATACTTACAGAAAAACTGACATATAGAGAGGCAACTGCATTTTTAGGAAGATGTATTTTTTTTCAGTCCTTTTCAAAATTGACTGGGAGTGGGTAAAATGATTAAGTGTCACCATGAGGTGTTTTTATTTTGCCTCTGACAAAGGATGCTACATTTAAAACTACCTATGGAGAGGCTGGGAAGAAGGTCACATTCTGATTTGTCAATCTAGGAAGCGTATTTTGAATTAAAAAGGAATATGTCGTCTTACTAAAAGAGATTAACATTAAGCCCACAGCGTAAACAGCTTGGGTGGAAAAAAGGAAGCTGATTAGCAATTCAAGCTTTATCTTTACTGAAAAGCAACTGATGCCCAGAGAGTTCTGGCATTCTTCACCTTTTGTTGACCATCTGTATCGATGAGCTCCCCAACAGAGATGCGGCTCACTTGGGGACAGAAGAGCAGAAGGGCATAGCCTCCTCTACAAGAGACAGAAACCAAAAGCCACGCTAAACATCATCAATTAAAATTCATTAGTCCTGTAGGAGCTGCCCATTAGAGTGTTGAGTGTGCACAGATGCCGCTATTACAAGCATGACACCAGTAATTAGGCACCAAAAGTAGGAGGACTTCACAGCTGATTTAGCAAAGATATGATCTCTCTGTTCTTGCATAAACTTTGCCATAACTTTAATTGCAGTAGATTTCACTTACATTGGTCAAAAGAAATATTGCCTTTCTTCTTATAACTGCTAGGACTGTTGCTTTCTAATTATGTCTAAGACACGTAACAAAATAGATGAGATTACCTCATGGAAAAAAATGTTGTGCTATTAGAAGTGCATTAGTTATGATAGATGTTTATACTTAGTCAAGAAAAATTAAAGCCCAATTTATTCGTATACATTTTCATGTTGGCTGTCACTGCTGACTGATGACTTGTCTTCTGAATGCATCTGTAATGCTTTAAAATAAATACAAAACCATAGCTATCTGTATGCAACTTGGTGGCACACGCTTTTAAGTTCCCTTTAAAGCTTGGTTTTCCAAGATCCTCGGAAATGTAGAAAGGGACTCTTTTTATTTTAGTTTTTCTTGTTTTCTTCACCCAAAGAATGACAATACAATAGAGTTTGTCTGACAAAGGGCAAATTATTCTATCGTCTGCTTACAAATGACTACCTGTTCTTCAGTTATTCCTTTTAATTCTTACTTAAATTGTATTTGTTCCACAAGCCCATTGCTCAGAGTTAGCATAGGAAGGGAAAGACATATGTCATACAAATTTGGAGAAAGTCACAGGTTAATTTGCCTCCCTTCCCCTTTCCCCTCTCCCCTGGTTTTAAAGCAACGCACATTATTTTGTTCCTTGGAAATCAGTTTAAGTGTCTTATTTCATTTATTGAAACCTTATGAACTCATCTCTGGTAAAAATATTCCATCTTAATTCCAGAGGGTATGAGAAATGGTGAACAATGGGGTGGATGCAGATCCCAGCTGCACACATTCTTTTGTTGTTCCACAGGAAACAAGGTGGAAAAAATCCGCAAGCTGGACATGCAAGTCCAACTTTCTGCCTACGCCTTCTGTCTCCCAGGAGCTGGACAATAAAAGATAAATAGGTCATTTCACAGCACTGTTATTGCAGTACAGAGAAGGGAAAATAATCTATCTTAAATCGGGAAACATGACAATAGCCAACTCTTTTGCCCTAAACTGTCTAATACTGTGAGATTAGCTTTGGAGGTTTGTATTGTGGATTTATAGAGAAACAGAATTGATGTGCCGTTCATAAAATTTCTAGTGTGTAGAAATTAGAATAACCATCTCAATGCCACATGTTATCCTATTCAACATGGGATATATGGTCACAATTTAAAAAAAAAAAAAAGATAATCAATGGGAAAGAGAGAAGATAGTTCCAGGCATAACAATAGCATGGCAAACAGCAGCTATATGTAGAGTAGAAATAAAATGTAGAACATTGTAGGAGTCCAATAATACTTAAGGATTATTTAAATACTTTAATTTAATCAGACCAAGAAATAACTGTGTGAATATGAGTCTTTCAAATACTTATGTAACTTCATATTTAGAAAAGTAGCTGACAATTTTGCTGTGATGTGCAGATGCTCTCACTCGAGCAATGACAACAGCAGCCAGTCTGTTTTGTCTTTGCTAGTGCTCCTGCTGTTATCTCAATGGTGACAGCAGGAAAAGCAAAAGTTTAAGGGGAAGGAATACCATATAAAGACAGCAAGCCTTTAAGTATTACTTGCAACAACTGCTTTTGTGACACAAAGGTGTAATCACTTCCTGGCAATTTATATATGCACATATGTGTACCTTTGGTTCCTTTTGATACGTATTTTGAGCCATGTCTGATAATGAGGTCTTCTCTGCTGATATCTTTGCTCCTGCAAGTTAGTTACATTGAGAAAGGAAATATAGCTGAGCCTCCCATAAAAGTTCAGAAACAGTTTTGTTCAAAATTTCACTTTGATTGAAGTGCAGAAGTTCAAAGCCAAAACCAGCTAAATACACAGTAGACAAAATAGTTCACACTCCTTAACAAAATATATCAATTTATCACACACTGTATTCTTCCAGTTTGGCTTCCAATTTTTTATAAAAGTAAAAGGAAAATTATAGGTTTATTTCACAGAGGCATAAAGAACTACTGAAAATTTATTGTAAGCTGTGGCTTTGCATGAAAAATGAAAAGAAGATGACATAGTGGTTTAAGTAATTTGAGCCAAATAGGATTGTAAATAATTTAAAAGATCAAAAATTACTTAAACTAGTTGGGATTGTCCACAGGTAGCTTGGTGATCAGCATAAATATTTTCAGTACAAGGCAAATGAAAGAAACTTACCGACATGAGAAATACCTACAATAAAAATTGCTGAACCAGTCATAAGTCTAATAATTTACCTTACCTAAATCATAACAAAATAGTTGTCTGTATAGAAAACAAAGCACAACAAAGCTTGCAAATCAGATAGAAATAGTAAGGTTATTGTCTTTACTGACACCAAAAATATGTCAAAACTGTAGTCTAGCTCTATTATGGTAAATATACATTAAAAGTAAACTTTTAAAAGGGTAATCTTGAACCAACTATACAATTACGATTCCTGTTTAGATCCAAGTGACTCTTATTTTGTCTTCAGTATAAATATGACTCAGTGTTTAAGATTTAATTATTTATAAAAATAAATATCTGTCTTTGAAGCTGGCATGTACAACCTGTATATACCCTCTAAAGCAATAATTAGCTCTCCATCCATGGTCTCTCCATCGGCTAGATGAAGGTAGTAACGTGGATATAGTGGAACTTCCTTCAAGTTTGTCCAGCTAGCTTCCCTCCTCACCAACGCTAAACTGCAAGGGCAGCTGGAGTGCATCTTATCCAGGTGCACAGATAGGACACATCTACATGGTTAAGGGAGAGATGACACCTGAAAAGGGCTTTCTACATAAAAAACCAAAATATTTAATTTTTTATCAGTTAGCAGTCTGAAGTATCATGGTGTTGCCTCTTTTGCCTTTTTTTTTTTTTAATAATAGACATTTTGGTGTCTGTATTCAGTAGTACAGCAAGACACAATGAGTATCAGCTTTGTAATGTTGACCCTGGAACCATGTGAACAATAACACTACACAGGAAAAACAGGAAATATAGGAAAAATCTAAACTAGTTAACATCGGAATGTATTAGTCATCTCCCAACAGAGTAATTAAGACCCATTAATTTCAATGTTTTGAGCTGAGTTTCATTCAGGTGGAGTCTTAAACAGTATTTACATGCATATGGACATTATGTAGAAAGGGTTTTATCAGGGTTTCTAGAGGAACTCATCAGCTAGCTGCCCAATATGGCAATGACTTCCCTAGACTCATTATCAGAGACTGCAGTCTGCCTACAGATAGCACATCCTCCAAATGTTAAATCTGTGGAAAATTATTTGTTTCTGGTATCGTGCATAGAAGAATGGAGGAATGCTCTTGACTTACAGCACAGAACACTAGAGAGAGCACTTAATCAGATTATCACTTCATGCAGCCAAAAGTTGTTATTTATCTTCTACTGTGCAAATAAAAAAAAAATTAAGAAAGGGTTTCAAAGCTTAATGATTTCTTATTTTCTTGCAGAAAGCAAAACCACAAGAATATGCAAAGCTAGAACTTTTTATTCCTGTGGTGCAATAATGCACTAGACTCCTCCCTCTCTTTTTAACCCAGTAGGTCAGCAATGGTTTTATTAGGCATGTGCATACTGAAATAAGATAACAGCATTGGGAGTTCTTACATCATTACCATAGCAGGAATAAATAATCTTTTTCACTACCATCACAGCTGAAAAGCTATCAGTAGATATACTTCTATTCCACGGAGTCAACAGGCTAAGCAGTCTCTGAACTGCAGTAGAGGTTATCAAGGGTTCTCCTCTTTCTTTATCAGAAGACATGACCTAAATGAATAGTGAGCTAGAAAATCATAAAGTCCTAGACCAATCTAGCCTATACAAACCGCTTTCTTGTCCTTAGCAGCATACCTTGTATGTACTGAGGATCTCTCAGAAGCTCTGAGAAATATTAATGCCAGTCTATTCCTGGCATAGAATGTATTCCATGTCTAGTCTGGACAGAGCAGTAATTAATAGCTGTAAATAATGCTAATGAAGAAAAAATAATCAATATATATTTTAGAAGTGTACCTTCTTGTGTTCCCACAGAGAGGCCCAAACCTCGGAAAATCAGCATTCAGAAGTGACTGCTGTCATGTATGCCTGGAGAAAAGTAGTATTTTGATACTAAAAAATGCCACATGCAGGAGATTCAACTACTTCTACACAAAAATTTCTTTGAAGGATATTTATGTACTTCCATAGTTTCAGATGTAGCAAGTGGTACGATCTCTTGGCAATTGGTTTGTGTTAATAGGATGTTTTGGAAATTGTTATTACTTCTTTCTTTTTTGCCTACTGAATGTAACTATGTAGTATGGTTTCAGGGTGGGAAAGAGTAAAAAAATTTGTCTTCTTCCTTCTCTTACCTCATCTAAACACTGAAGGGGAAAAAAAAGGTGCAACTGTAGGAATGCCCAAAAGATGTATTCCCACACTCAACCCAAGTTAAACCACTATATCTTTAATATATTATGCATATATAGATACTTGAGATGACAGGGAAAAAAGGGCAGTAATGGTGAAGATGAGGAGAAGTTTACTTGTGTTTCTTTTTTGAGTACTACTACAAACACCAGCAATCTTCTGAACCTTCGTAAAAATAATCACATACTCTTAAAGAAGTGTATATTTACCAAGTCAAATGCATTTTTTGAGTATTTGAA
>VZZY01006055.1:0-37490 GCA_013400335.1 Eurystomus gularis | reverse complement strand
CCCCCCAAGAAAAAAACACAGAACAACCCAGCTGAACAATTGCCTGCCTGAGATTTGTACGAGAAGTTCATAATGAAGTATGGAACTGGATCTTACCCACAAACTCTTGTGCAGCTGTTGTGTGCCTCCCTTCCTCCTTTTATAACTATTTGCATTTTATTCCTTCTGATCTAGTATTGATCAGTTTGCTAAAATACAGTAAGCAAGAATTAGGTTTTCAGGTTAGTTCTTCACCATTATTTACTGTATAGTGAAAAATACAGATATTACTGTTGACAGAGGTGGTGGACACCCCATCCCTGGAAACATTCAAGGTCAGATTGGACGAGGCTCTGAGCAACCTGATCTAGTTGAAGATGTCCCTGCTCATTCCAGGGGGTTGGACTAGATGACGTTTAATGGTCCCTTCCAACCCAAACCATTCTATGATGCTATAATTATATCTTACCTAGCCTTGAAATTACATTAATAGGGAGGATATTATATAAAGCATATGGAACTGTACATATATCATAAACACTAGAGCTGATTTTTACTTATAGCTAAAACCTGCAGTTACATTTCCTAATCTCTTTCAAGTGCATAGAAGAAATGAAACATGAAGCCAGACCTATTAAGATTGACAGAAGACTGACAGGTGCGAATATAATTGATGAGCCTTTGCAACAGGTAAGTTTCAACCAGGACGATTTAACCTATTTTTATTTTTGCAAGTATTGGCTATGTAATATGTAAGTAATCGAGAGACAAATAGAAGTTGAGAAATTTTACCATATTTGAGAGGGATAAATGAAAAAATGTTAAGGATGGGCCAGGATATTGGGCAAAATGAGTCTATTTTCTGTATATTGTAGTTTCTCAGCATAGTTGTGATGGATGCTTTCAAACCAATATGAGAAAGTTTTCAGTATGTGAGTGGCATTGTTTCACTCAGAGTTTGATACTGGTAGGGGAGCATGGTTCACTCTTTAACTTTTTAAGAAGATTGCTCTTACGTTATCAGGCACAAAAAACTATTTTGTAGTTTGTTGGCTTTTGTTCACCAGTTCATCTTTTTTTCCTTTCCAATTTCAGGTAATCCAGTTTTCCCTGAGAGACTATGTGCAGTATTGGTATTACACACTAAGTGATGATGAATCGTTTCTTCTGGAAATCAGGCAGGCTCTTCAGTATGCACTTGTTCAGTTTTCTGCCAGGTAAGATCATTTGTATTTACATTAATATACTGTCTTAAGCAAATAGACAGATACTTCTGTGGGTTGTGTGGTAGTAAATAAATGATTATCTCTTGGCATTACCTGTGCATTTTACAGAAATAACATGTAAAATGTTAAGAACATAATATAAGAACTACGGTCATTTTCTGATCCTTTAAGGAATGAATGGCGATGATGTTTGTGGTCATGCTCTTTTGCAAAATGTCATTTTCAAAATTTAGATTAGTGTATAAAATTACCAAATAGCTTTTTTTTCTGCAACGTAAGCATTGAGTTGCATGAATCATCACATTTTTATATGCAGGACTGCTTCATGTAAACAGCAGGGCTATTCCCAAAGTAACTCAGTCTGAAGGTCTTTTAAATATAAGCTCAAGTAACTTCTAAAAGTGATGTTACTCTTCAGTGTGTAAGTTCAATGAGGATTTTTAAAGGACTACTAATCTGCGGAACAGAATGGTATGTTACATACATATGTCTTTTTTAAAAATAGGGTTGACTTGGAACAAATGGGTGTAGTTTAATTGCTCTGTGTTTTTTCTGCTGTTGCTTAATCAAGTAGGAGGAAGTCAGGGAACTTGTCTGAGAAATGATTTATCTTCTTCAGTATGGCTGATTTCTCAGCCCATGTACCACGTGCCTTTATACCATCTCAAGTATCCATCCCACTGTGCTGATAGTTCTGTTTTCTCCTCAGAAGAGGTTATGGGTCACCTAAATGTCATAAACTTCTTAGCAATTTTGGGGTGTTGTTAACCTGTAACTGTTGACTTGAAAATGTAGGTTAGTGTGCTTTTCTGGCAAGAAAGGTCAAAGATGGAGAGCTAGGTTTAATGCTAGGAAAAACTCGTTATCATAAAATTTTGGGCTAGTGGAAATCCTAGGAAACAATCTTGGAAATAGTGAAGACAGCTAAATAAACTGTACGTTACAACAAGTAACCACGTGCTTTCATTAAAGGGACCTGGCTACCCAACTTCAATATCTTTGTCTATTTGGTGAAGTTGTTTCATTGAATATTATCAAGCACTGAGTGTGTGTCAAAGAAGGTGAAGTTATAGCAAGTTTCTTTTTCTTTCCTACAGTACTGTAGCTCTTCAAAAATAGCCACCACCTCTGTGCAGTTGTGTTCTTCTGTACAAATAAACGCAGTTCCACAGGGCTGCAGCAGCTGTTGTTAAGATAAAATGATCTAGTGTATTTATAACGAATAAAGTTGGATATAGCTTTAGCAGTCTTAGATTAGTACAATCATCTCTAATTTTGTATACCCTGTGAGCTGCTGGAGAGAGTGAGTACAGTGGGATTTTTTCTGGTTTTTCTTTGAGAGTTTTGTATTTGGGAGACTAGTGTAAGGCTGCCACCTGGTGTTCGTGTGGTTTGTTGATTGTGCAGATGGATCTGGCTTATTGATGGCTTTTGACTGCCCTTTTAGACAGCTCTGCTTCTTATTTCCACATCTGGATTTTTCAATAGGCTTCTTTCTCTTCCACCGTTCCTTATGCCTTTCTCTTTGAGGGAAGAAAGAGCAGGTGAGGGAACAAACACTAATATTAAGCTTCATAGAAGGATTCTGCTACAACAGAGTAGGTATCTCAGAGAATTCAGGTAGTGGAATACTTAGTGCAGAGTAAAAGCCATCACTGACATCTAGCTTCATTAAACCTATAAAGCACAAGTGCCTTTTCAGTTTAGCCAGGAAGGCATAGACATCATAACAATGTATCTGCATTTTTTTCATACCCTGGGGAAATAGTTTTATGCAAATCTAACAGTGGCTATTTTCTGATGCTAACCTAAGCACGTTGTTGGAGATGCATGCTAATTACCTCTCATATGAACAATTGATTCCACAGCTTCCAATATTAGGTCTCTTGTAGTTTCAAGTGAAATGTATTTTCTCACTCATGCATATACTGCAAAGTCAGAAGAAAGGGATTTTGTTTAGGTGCTTTCCAAAATGATTGAAGGTATGGCTGAAAAAGACCCAGGGAGTGTTTTAGATTTTTATACTGTTGATATAAAGATTTTTCACAGATATTTGACAGTGTCATGAATCAGAACATTGTTCCAGATCCTAATGTTGAGTTAAGTATTTAGACTTTAATTACTTAAATGTGGTGAGAGTGGTATTCTACAGTATTTTACTTTTTTTCAGTGGATGGGCAATTAGGAGACTGATTTGTTTCTTTGCTTTTCTATGTTTACTGTCAGTATGGCTCTTGGCACAGAGGAAGATGTAGAAATTTATTTTTTGTTCTTTGTGTTCGGGATAAAATTTTTATGGATTATCCTTTTCTGATAGGTCAAAGGAAACAGACTGGCAGCCTTATTTCACTACACGACTTGTTGATGACTTCGGCACTCATCTCCGAGTTTTCAGAAAAGCTCAGCAAAGAATAGCAGAGAAAGGTGATCAAATGAAAGGTAATGATTTAAATATTTTATTGAATTTGAGTCTGAGTAGGCAAACATCTTACGTGTGAAATCTAGTTAGCTTTATTTTGTAGTTTGTTTACTTGCTTTTACTTTTGTTTACTTGCTGAGTTTTTAATCTTACGAAAAGTATGTTTCTTTTTATTTTATTTTGTATAGACCAAGCTGAGGAACTTGTAGATACATTCTTTGAGGTTGAAGTTGAAATGGAAAAAGAAGTCTGTCGTGATCTAGTCTGCACTTCTCCCAAAGATGAAGAAGGTCTCTCAATATTCTCTTCTCTGGATTTATTTTAGTATAGCAGACTAAATTAAAATATTAGCAGTTGTGTTCACAATGTGAAATACACTGAAATCTTAGCATGTGACTTTTAAAGCATTATTATTTACTATATATGTATGTTTCCTCCAGTTGGTACATATTAATGCTATAATTATGAAGAGGTGTGTGCATATGTAGTTATTTCCCTCTTCATCGGAACATTTTCTGGGAGGCAAGAGATGGTTTTGCAGATTCCTACTGGTTTTTGTTTTATCTGCCTTCATTATCACTACTCCATAGTCTTTGTTAAAATAAATCAGTTTATCTTTTTGGACAAAGTATGAAGGAAGGGAAAAATCCACCTATATATGTTAATTGGAGTTAGGTTTTTGGTTCTTGGAATTTGGCTTATTCTCTTGTTTTTGAGACTGTCTCAGTCTCAAGATGGATTAACACCACTGCTGCTTATATTCCAAGCACTGTGATGCTTGGACCATAAGAATATATATGACTGTATATTTCAACTTAATTTTAAGGATTTATGTGTTTTTTTATTATCTCAGGTAAGATGTGAAATAACATAATATGAAATTGTGCTGATAATTTTTCTGTTCTCTGTCCCTAGGATTCCTAAGGGATCTGTGTGAGGTTTTACTGTATATATTGCTACCTCCTGGAGACTTCCAGAACAAGATCATGCGATACTTTGTCAGGGTAAGTAGGAACTTTAAAGGCTATCCCAACTCTTTGGTTTAATGTTATAAAAATTGTTAGATTTGAACTGTTCTTTCTATTTTATTTTGTAAAATTGATCTAATTTAATAAGTTTTATTTTAAATGCAGTACAATCATGATAAGTATTTAATAGCAGAGAACACTGTGTGAAATGTTTTTGAAGTTTTTTACCTCTAGCAACATAAGAAAAGCATGATAAAATAGATGGTTTTTTTGAGGTGTTAACATCATCTAATGTTAATTGGAAGGGAATGTATGCGAGTGCCTATTGACTGTTGTCTCTAATTACACATTTTTTAATTTAGTCTTTACACTGATTTTTAAACTGTTGCAGTTATATTAGGTTTATGAATAAATGTATAAAATGATTAATTGTATTTTGTTTTTCAGGAAATCCTCTCCCGAGGAATTCTTCTTCCATTAATAAACCAGCTCAGTGATCCTGATTATATTAATCAGTATGTCATATGGATGGTAAGATTGATAATGTTTAAAATGAATGATATTTCCAGAATAATTTCATATAAAGCCTTACTTCTGTTCCCTATAATCATGGCAGATACCTGGTAGAAAAGTTATCAATGCATATATTGGCAGAGGTAGTGTATCTATGGCTGCTATATTAAATTTTATATAATCTATAACATATTATATATAATATATATGCAGGTGCATTAGAGGAACACCAATCTTTTAAAAATAGTAATATGTAGTCAAATTAACATAAATAGATTACTAACACTTTAATGTTACTGATCTTTTTGGAAAGAAAGTTAAAACTTTTGTAGTTCACCATCCTTTAAGTCATGAGACAAGTTCTCTGTACTTCTATTCATACCTTTTAGTCTTACAGTGCGCGTTCAAGTATGATGCTGAAATCACCCATGGATTTCAGAGTCAAAGTTTTTATGTAGGGGATGCAAGTGTATGCGTACAATGTTTCCTTTGCTCTAGCCACCTCCATTTTGTGTCAAAGTTTGCATTCTGCTTTTTTACAGGAACCTAGATTTAATAAAAAGTACTGCTGCTCCTCTGGACCAAGCTTTTCAATTTTCATTTCCCCTTTCTTCCTATGCATGTTCTTAATTTGTAACTTGGCCTCATTCTTTATTTACTAAGTACTGCCTCCAGCTGCATCCAAAGATAGAATTCTGATGTTTTTTATAAAGCTTTCTGTTATGATGGTGATGTCCCAAATATTAACTCTTATAATTGCTTTTTGAGATGAGTAAGTAAATGTACTGGGGGAAAGATAAGGAAGAGTAAATGCTTTCAAAAATTTAATACAAGTCTTATGAAATGAAGACTGTTGCAGAAATTAAGGTCAGAAGTAGAGATTACTAAAATAAATTCCGTCTCCTTTTGGAACCTTTGACATAAAATTAGATTTGAATGAAAAAACTCAATTTCTGAAAATGAGAAGTTTAATTCCATATTTCCAGGCACACCACAGTTCGATACTAATTCTCTTGCGATAAAATACAGAGCTTCAGTATAAAATTAGAAGTTAATCCAAACTTGTCTCTCTTCACTGTGAAATTCACATTTTTATAAAACATTTGAAGTTCAAGCATTGCCTGTATTACTTTTAAAAGCAGATTTCTAGGAAGATTTTTCCATTAACTTGGGTCAAAAGTATCCAGTCTTCATTCTCTCTGCTCTGTGCAACTCATGTCAATGCACTTTTGCAGTACAAACTATTACATTTCCATGTCAAAGTGAGCTTTTGTGGAAGATGTGGGTCAAGTGACTTTTTTTGGCCTCCTGGTAGAGGAGTCCTTTTGGTAGAGACAGTGTTACAGCTCAAACGTCTGCACTTGTGTGCACGTGCTGGAAAGCTGTCGACCTTCCCCTGATCTCTGTGCTCCATTCACAACACAATTTCCAGTGACCTCAGCAGCACAGCAGGCTTTCTTCAGTTGCGCAAATTCATTTGTGTCCCTAGAACAGCCTCTGCCAATACAGGGAAAATAGTATGTATTGAAATAGCTTAATAGTATTTACAAGGGCATCTGAAGTAGGGTTTCAGAGAGGACGTTAATTCAGTCATTTACTCTCTCCCCACCCCCATAGGTTATGATTACATTGTAGAGTGTTTTAATTTGTTTTGTAATTCTGTTTCTTAAGAAGCAATTGCGTTGGGAGCATGTACACTTGCAGTGGACCTTGGCAAATCTGAAACTTTTTCAGTAGTCTCACCAGTTTCTGCCTACTTAGCTAAGGAGATGGGTAACAGCAGAAGAAGGTTGATTGGGCTTTGGGTAAGACCTTCATTAAGTAGATTGATGGACTTCCCATATGTCTTCTGGAAAACAGAAAATGATGTTGTGAAATAGGTTTTTTGCTTGTGTTCATGCTGCTTCTTTCTTGGTCCATGTAAAATTTTAGTATTAAAAAAAATAACGTTTAGAAGCATCAGTGTTTTCAGAATGCCGCTTCACAGTTCGGTATCAGAAAGTCAACTGATGAAAAGTCATGTAATGTTCTTTTAGCTGTTTTGCATTATTCACACTGTAAAACTTTCTGTTTCAGATTCGTGATTCCAACTGTAACTATGAGGCCTTTATGAATATTATTAAATTAAGCGATAATATAGGAGAGTTGGAAGCAGTGAAAGATAAAGCAAGTGAAGAACTGCAGTATCTTCGATCTCTAGATACAGCGGGAGATGGTAAGTGCTGTACTGTTTTACAAAATATTTACCAACATGATCTCTGAAGAATATTCCAAAAATTTAGAAAATAAAAACTTGCGGTATAGTTTAAAATATTTTCTTTAAAAAAGAGATTTTATGGGAACGGTTAAATCCTCAGAAGTGGTGGTTTGTTGTTGTTTTAAAATACAGACTAATTGGTTAGGTATGTATGCTTCCATTGAACTGAAACTTGCCTGACTGGTGGCTCTGAATTTCAGTAATACTTCAGATATTAGTGGGTAGTCAGCTAACAGTTTATCTGAAAAAAGGAAAGAGAAAAATATTTCTTATCGTTCACTTCCATCAGTAAGGTATTTAAACTGGAAAAAATGCCTTTTCTTCAAAGCTGATGTGTTTTCTTGTGGTATGTCACTTTTTGAATGACGCTTGTTAAGCAATGCAGATAAGTAAATAAGCTCTTGTTCTGAAGTGCTTTATCTTCTTTGTTTTTACTTTCAGATATCAACACTATAAAAAATCAAATAAACAGTTTATTATATGTTATTAAAGTATGTGATTCAAGAATTCAGAGGTTGCAGTCAGGAAAAGTAAGTGTTGTAGAATTTCTTCCGTTCTGAAAGAATGAAGTTGCAAATAATGCACTAGTTCGGTCTAGCTTTTTAATTCTGCATTTTGAAACACAGCTTTAGTTATGGAATACTTATACACCCAAAGTTAGTCTTGTACTTGCAGTTTAAGTACGGAAAAAATTTGTAGAGGTTCACCCATTTAGACTTTTTTTGCGTTCCGACTTTAGCAGTTTTGATATGTTAGTACATCTTAAAACTATTCTTGCCTTCTCAATTCAAGTGTTAAACCAAAATGTTACATAGATGTAAAGCACCTTTGTATTTATACACCTAGATTGAGTTCTTCTTTGCTGCCAGTGCATACCTCGTGTGCCACAAGCTTAGTCTTTGGCAAAGATCTTTTTCCTGTTGATAAAGATACCACTTGCTGATTATTTTGCAATGTCTTGTAGACTCCATGTATTGCCTCCTTGCTACACATACTTACCTCTATTTCACTAAGACAAACAGGATGTTAAATTTGAGAACCTTGTATTGTTCTGTTTGCCTGTTCTATATTTTGTTTTACATTTTAAGGCTGACAGTCAGTATGTTTGACTTTGCTTATTTTCTTGACTCTCTTAATTGGCCTTATATGTGGCTCCAAGATAATATAATCTCATGTGTATTGACTGTTACAATTATTAACTATTCTATAGCTGGACCTGGAAGCATTACTGTAATACCAAGAAATGTCATATTGACAGAAGAAAGCTGGCCAGAGATTAATTTAAGTTGTGATGGCCTGCACTGCATCAAATGTTGAAATTAGTTTGTATTGTTAATTCATTTTCATGGTGCTGTCACTGTTGGTGAGATATTTGGAGTTAATTTGACTAAATGGCAGTGTTAGAAGCTATCTCCCATACAGCAGGAACCGTGCATGTTGAAGGCAAATATTTTTGGGAACGTGACCTTATGATCTAGATTGTCAGTCTTCACTTATTAGCAATTGTGAAAATAACTAACCATTGAGAGGCTTTAAAAATATTTATAATGTAAATTATTTTTTATTATATCTGCTTTGTGGTAGGTAGAAGTTTTAAAAGCTGATTTAAAATACAAAGCCTATGAATGCACTGAACTGTTTCTTACAGGAAATAGATACTGTGAAACTGGCAGCAAACTTTGGAAAACTTTGCACAGTCCCTCTGGACCATATTCTGGTAGACAATGTTGCACTACAGTTTTTTATGGGTAAGTGTTCATTTATCTGTTCTTCTTTAAAGAATATGCTAACTCACAGGACTGTACACTTGAAATCACTGGATATAAGTGTCTGCTGAGAGCTAAATGTGCATAAGCCCCTTGCCAGAGGGAACCAAAACCCTTTTTGCAAATCAGTATGCAATTAACTGTTCAGAACACTGTACCCAGTACTTTGAAAAGCTTGTATCAAGCTTGTTTCAATACTGATCTCTCCATAAGACTGTTCTTGCAATGTTTCTTGGTTTGTCACTTCACAATTTTGTATAGAACAGAATCATTGCAATAATTGCTTGGAGGCTTATAAATGGAATGGCTCGGAAACTTATTACAATCATTAGTTTTACTTATGCTTATCTCGTTGGAATTAATGACTATAGATGTTGGACTGAGATTCAGAGTATTACAAGGCTACTGAAGGTTGTCTACTTAAGAAGCTAAAATACAGCAGTAATTTATGTACTATTTTAGGTTTATCATGCCATCAAGAAATTGACAGATGGATTAAACTTGTATAATTTTACTACTTTCTGATGTTTGATTCTCTTCTGTGAATTAATTGGGCTGCTGACATCATTGCTAAGAATATCCATCATTTTTGTTGGTGGTGATAGTCCTTTTAATGCAGTAGATGAAAATACAGCACAGCAGAGAGGAAACAGTCCAGGAGTGTGTGGATGATAAATTCCTAACACAATTGGGTGAGTGAGCCAACTAGGGAAGGTGCTGCACTGGACCTGTTGTTTGCAGAGAGTAAATGTGCCTTATGCATGGCTGGCCACGGCTTAGATGAGTGTACACTCTGCTCAGTGAAAAACTGGCTGGACTGCCAGGACCAGAGAGTGATGGTGAATGGTGTTAAATCCAGTTGGTGACCAGTCACAAGTGGTGTTCCCCAGGGCTCAGTGTTGGGGCCAGTTCTGTTTAGTATCTTTATCAATGATCTAGATGAAGGGATCATGGCCACCCTCAGCAGGTTTGCAGATGACACCAAGTTGGGTGGGAGTCTTGATCTGCTTGAGGGTAGGAAAGCTCTACAGAGGGACCTGGACAGGCTGGATGGGTGGGCTGAGGGCAACTGTGAGGTTCAACAAGGCCAAGTGCCGGGTCCTGCACTTGGGTCACAACAACCCCCAGCAACGCTACAGGCTTGGGGAAGAGTGGCTGGAGAGCTGCCTAGCAGAAAAGGATCTGGGGGTGATGGTTGACAGCTGGCTGAACATGAGGCAGCAGTGTGCCCAGGTGGCCAAGAAAGCCAACAGCATCCTGGCCTGTATCAGAAATGGTGTGGCCAGCAGGACTGGGGAAGTGTTATCCCCTTGTACTCAGCACTGGTGAGGCCACACCTTGAATACTGTGTTCAGTTTTGGGTCCCTCACTTAGAAGAAGGACATTGAGGTACTGGACTGTGTCCACAGAAGGGCAGTGAAGCTGGTTAAGGGTCTAGAGCAGCTGAAGGAACTGGGTTGGTTCAGTGTGGAGAAGAGGAGGCTCAGGGAACACCTTCTTGCTCTCTACAACTACTTGAAAGGAGGTTGTAACAAGGTGGAGGTCAGTCTCTTCTCCCAGTTAACAAGCTGGAGGACTTCCTGTCCAGGAAGCTGGACAGGAGGTAATGGCCTCAAGTTGCCCTGGGGAGGTTTAGATTGGACATTAGGAAAAAAGCCCTGGAACAGGCTGCCTATGGAAGTGGTAGTGTTGTCATCCCTGGAGGTATCTAAAAGACATATAGATGTGGTACTTAGTGACGTGGTGTAGTGGTGACCTGGCAGTGCTGGGATAACAGTTGGACTTGGTCTTTAAAGATCTTTTTCCAACCTAAATGAATCTATGATTCTGTGTATGTGACTGGTTAGAATTCCAATTTGAAGTTCCTCTCAACTTGTATCATGCTGTACAAGCCTGTTACATGCACACCAGCAATGCTGGATTCACTTTTTACATTAAGCATTTGAGGGTTCAGTGCTTAGTTCTTAGACCTTGCTCCCAATTTAGTTTATTGATTATCACCAATATGTATATAGTACTTTCCAGTTTTTGACTCTAGATGACAAGTTTTCCAGATGTATAACCAGATCGTAGAGCTCACATAAAGTTCTTCATCTAAAATGCACAATAGTAACTGTGGTTGTGTGCTGGCTGTTTTTTGTAGATTACATGCAGCAGACTGGTGGCCAAGCACATCTGTTTTTTTGGATGACAGTGGAAGGATACAGGGTTACGGCACAGCAACAGCTGGAGGTACTTCAAAGCCGGCAGAAAGATGGAAAACATCAGACTAATCAAACCAAAGGTCTATTAAGAGCAGCTGCATTTGGAGTTTATGAGCAATATTTATCAGAAAAGGTTGGAATAACTGATTTCTGCATTGTTTGGAATTTATTCTTTTCACAGATGCTTATTTGGTAGTTATGGCTACATTAATATGAAAGGGATGTGATGCAGCACGAGTTGTAAAAGTTGACATTTAAGCTATTACTTGTGTATCTCCTCTCTTATGTCTAGCAGTAAGGAAATGTCTTCCTCTCCTTTCTTTTTGGTCTTGTTTTTTTTTTTTCCTCTTCATTTAAAAAGTCTCATACTGGCACTGACTATCCTGTCAAATGTGCTGAATGTGTTCCTCAGAAGCTGATTTTATAGAAGAAAGAAAAACTAGAGAAAATGTGAAGACAATAAGAAGTTCTATTCCTTCGTGTATGCTGTCCTGTCTCCTGTCCTTGTGTCCCCGTTCCCTTATTTTTACTTTGCCTTCTACCCTGCACTTCCCTTCCCCCACCCAAGAAGAAACGTTTTTTACAAAAGGCAACCAGGAATTTGTACAAACTTGGATTATGGTTGGGTTTTCACATGAAATAGCTTCCTGTGCCTCTCCACAACTGTAAATTCCTCAAATATCACTGTTGGGTGTCTTTCAATAGGCTGAGCTTGAATGCTTCCGGTAGTCTTGTAATAATGGAATCTTCTGTGAAACAAAACACTTGTCAACTTGTGTTAACAAAGCATCTTTGTTCGAAATTTATGTACATAAGTCACCTCTCAACTCACTCGAAAGCTTCCCTCAACAAATTATCCCTCAAATATCTTGTAATGCTTTTCTTTCCACATAATTTTTTTCACTTTAGTTTTTCATCTCTGTAGTCTATCAACATGGTTGTCTGTGCAGAGCTTGCTCTGATGGATTTTTGAGCTGTCTGGCTGCTCACCAGTTTGAAGTAGAAGCCATCTAACACTAGATCTATTCCAAGGCTGATAAACTCAACCTCTGAGCTATGCTATCACGGGAGCTATGTCAGTTGTGGTTCAGTGCTGGCTTCTTTGTCTTAGTTACAGAAAATGGGGAAAGTGTGTGAGCTTGGGTGCATCTAAAAGAAAGCTTAATGAGCAGTAGTTTGAAATATGTCATACCAAAGAATGACTGGGAATCTGATGCCTGATACAGTTAGTATGCTGGTAGCTGTAATAGTCTGCGTAAAATGCTACCATGATTACAGCTACTGGTCATCTATCCAGAAATTGGAGTTGACAAGCTGTTAGCCTTTACTTGGGTGTTTCAGGACTTTATCCATTTACTTTCTTACTGGCTTGTTCTTAATTTCTGAATCCAGATCCTTCTATTCATAAATAAATAAAATTTGTTTTTAAGTCTGAGGAAGTCTAGTGTAGATATTTCTCAAAATAACATGCATAATTTTTTGAGATTATTCTTAGTATTTAATCCTGAAACTTCTTAGTTTTAATACAAATTCTGAAGTTAATTTTGGGGAGGAGAAGGGATCTGATTCCTGTTGTGTGTTATAGACAGTTCTGGAGATACTCATCAAGAAGAAATTTAGTTTACTTGTAGAATTGTATTGGATTTCATTTGTAAAAATAGCTTGCTTGCTTTTATGCTGCAGAAGTTAATTTAGATCTCTATAACAGGCATCTCCAAGAGTTAATATTGATGACAACTTAGTAGCAAAACTGGCAGAAACACTGAACCATGAAGATCCAACACCTGAAATCTTTGATGACATTCAGAGAAAGGTACACTCTATTCATTCTCTTTCATAACAACTGTTAATGCTATAGAGTATTAAACATCACTGTAGCCATTGAAAAAGGAGGAAGGAACTCAAATATCTGAAACGTAAAACCGGTTTTGCCATTTTCCTGTTCTATAGAAATAATACTCTAAATTGCCTGCCCTGTTTAACGATACATACCCCATGGTTTTCAAAGCAGTAGACAAAGTAGGTGTCCTACATGAAAACAATTATGAAGCACAATTTAGAATTATGGGATTATTTGTGTTTATGCACCAATGTAAGAAAAGTGCCTGTGTAGAACTACTAAGTGGTACAGTTTTGGTCTGGTTTTAGCTTTCTGTCAAAGGTGCGTGTAAGCATTTTACCGTATTAAATTCTACATCTCTTTCCAGAAGTTAATTTGACTGTTGTTTCTGCAAGCCTGCATAGTGTAGCAGTCAGAAGCAGCAAGTACTGAAGATAAAACAGTCTTTTTACTACCTGCATATGTAGACTTATCACTTGTCTAATATATGTATTTTTAAAAAAATTCTTCATATTCTGGCAGTAAGTTACATATCCATTCTGAGAGGTTTTTATTTTAGGTCATTAACTTTTTCTTATTCATGCTGAAAATTGACATGAGCTATAGAACTTAGAATCACTTTGTTGTGCTTGAGGCCTCCATTTAAGACTAATGAAAACACCTTGTGAATTTTGTATTGCCCAAAGGAGATCACAAGGGCCTTGAGTGTGGTTTCTGCTAAAGAACATAAATTTCTCGTATGTTACAAAAGAAATGGACTTCCTCAGACCTGCATGATTTTTTTTTTTCCATTCTTACAAGTCGGTAACACTTATACAAAATGTTCCATAAAAAAAAAATTAAAATATTCTGGAGTTGAAACTAATATCCAAACATTATGAATTTCCACAACATACAGATACGTGTGTATATGTATGTATACTGTAACTGTATAGGCTATATAGATAACTTTTTCAGGTAGTGCGGAAATCTTTGTGAGGTAGGGTTCTACTGTGTTAACTGAACTGGAAATTTTCAAGGAAGTAATGCAGTGTCTTCCCTCCCTTCTTTTGCCTCTTCCCACCTCTACCCCTAAGTGCTTGCAGTTTTATGTTTATAGTTTAAAAGATAACCTGTTGTGAAATGGGTAGAGACCAAATATGTCTATAGTGCAATTGGGAGGGTTAAGAGGAGAAGAAGGAAAATTTACAGTGCATTTGCTAGTTCCCTTTCTATGTATGCATGTCTCACTAGTTAAGTATTTTCTGAGACTGTGTTATACTTCTAGCACAGTTAGTTCTCGTAACCTTTCCACTTAAAAGGTAGCCTGAATTGAAATGTCACAAACTCACATTAGGGTTTTAAAGAAAACCCAGAATCATGTAATAGAATGCACAGATATGTGTTGGTCAATTAGAATTTATGAAAGCTTATCTGATTTAATTTAGAAAATGTTTTAAGTATTTCTAAGGTTGGCATTTTTATTTCAATAAGGTGTATGAACTGATGCTGCGAGATGAAAGATTCTACCCTTCGTTCAAACAGAATGTGTTGTATGTGCGTATGTTAGCTGAGCTGGATATGCTGAAGGATCCTAGTTTCAGAGGATCGGATGATGGTGAAGGAGGTGAGCTAAGGAGATTACTTGGGACCATTCTTTTTTTTGCTTTAAAATGAAAATAAGAAATTTATCCACACCAGTCTTGAGAAATCAAAACTTTCTTGATTTTTACATTAATGTTTCTTTCTCTGTGATTTTTTGTAAATCATTTTGGGAGTCAAATAGTTTTCTCTGTAGTAACTTTATTGATCTCGTGCATTTTTGTCAAGTATTGGTTAGAAGTCTGTTGCTAAAATAAGCAACTCTTTCATTCTTATTTTTTATTCAAAAATATTTGAGGTTCTTCAGCACGTTGAGTTGTTTTAATACGTAACTATATTCTTCATCTGGAAATAGAAATTGAAAGTATATAGGAGATGTGGCTTTTTAAAGGAATTAAAATAATTCTTAACAGAAGTAAAATCTAACAAATTGTTTTAGTGTTAAATTGACTCCTTAATGAAAAAGTTTCATGTGGTGATACAAGCTTAAAAAGCAGTGTTTTCTGGAGAATTTATTTCATATCTATAGCTGCATAAACTTACACATTTTCATTTAGGTGTCTTTATTGGAAATCTGAAGTATTTATATGTTGGGTGCAACATTTTGCTCAGTGCCAGAGTTGTCCATAATTTTCCATAATGGTTTGTCTTTGCATTTCTTATGTGTAACCCTACGTTGGAGAAAACCTTCTAACCTGGTTTTTTTTCCTTTCCTCTTCCTCACTGCTCCCAGAATCCTTTAATGGATCTCCAACTGGCAGCATAAATCTGGTATGTGCTTGGATTTTTTAAAATTATTGTTTGTTTCTCCCCAGTGGTAAGGAAAGTGTTACAAAATCGTTAATGTATGTTAGAGGTTTTAGTTCACTACAGTTTAATTTCTGAAAAAATTCTTGAATCAAGTTGAAACACACAAGTTATCAACTGGCAAAATAAAACTGTCCCTTTTGTACTTTTCCCGGCTTAATGAAATTTTGCACTGTTTCACACAGAAAGCATATTAATGTGTAGAGTATTTATATATATCTATAGAGAGAGAGAGAGTATAGTTAATTTATGCAAAGCATAGTTATCTCTGTTTGGTTTAAGTAGACAAATTGGAGTTAGGTGAAAAATCCTTTGAAACAAAAGTCTTGAAGGATTAGCTTCAAATAGACTGTAAATGAGCCATTTGACTTAGATTTTTATAGGTTTTTATTTTTGAGTTGACTTGATTTGAAAACAAGTATCTGGAGTTTATCTACTCAAAATAAAAGTCTTTGTTCTCTGAGCTGACCAATGCAAGTTCAATTTTTGGTATTTAAGCAATTCTTGACTTGGTCAGTTTGTCAGAACCTTTTTCTTACATGAATATACTTAAATATCTGAGATGTGCCTCTGCATGTGCTAGTGGTTGGATATGTATGAAGAGAGCTGTATACTTCTACCAAATGTTTGCCGAATTATCTGTCCCACATAGATCTTATTAGGCTTACAATATTTTAATCTGAAAATCAAATCAGTTATTTTAAAAAGAAAAAAATCATTAAAACTTCCGTATGTTTCTTCCCCTCCCTCTTACTTGTTTCTTCAGTCTATATGTAGCTGAGATACACACAAGATACACAAGGCTCAGTTCTGCATATGAGAGTATTTTTCCAAGTCTTCTAGTTTTAGGAAGGTTTGCAATCTGCATGCAATTTCCTGGCTTACTGTGATTTATAGGCCCTTCTAATTCATTCTTGGAAGTTGCTGTAGCTCCTTAGGAGTTCCAGTGGATTGGTTAGATCATGGTTGCACAGAGAGGAATTGTTCATTTTGCAAAGGAATACATTTAAGATAAGTGTGGTTTAGTGTGGGTTTTGTTTGTTTGTGGGATTTTATTTTTTTAAGCTGGAAAACTTTCCTGTTTTTCTCTTGTTTACAGTCTGAAATACAAAAGAAAAAGGAAGATGGTCAGCTGATACTCCTGTTAGATGCAGATGGAAAACTTTAGCCATTTTTTTATAAGTTTACATGCAATTCTGGTCATGTTTCACAAGAGATTCTTTTAATTGACTAATCTCTTTAAAAGTTCTTTCAAATGTCTCTTAAGGACTTTTTCTAAGAATGTTCTGATCTACCAAAGTTGTTTTATAGATGGGGATTTGCCATTGCAGTGGCTTATCAGGCTACTGGTTATCAGCTGCTTAGTTCCGTGTAACCCTTCTGAACCAAACTAGAAAGTCCTAAGCACTGTTGCAATACAATTAAATATTTGCATGGGACTACTCAAAGCCTTGCTTTTTGTTTTTGTTGTGAAAAGGATATTTGCAGAATGCTACATTTACTATTTTTATAGAGAGTGAAGAACGTTCTAGCAGAAATGCATAATAATTCTCTGTTTATGCAGGAGAACTTCTGCTTTCCGTGGTCCGTATTGTTCAGGGTTTTCAGTGCTTTTACAGGTGTTTGAATACTGGTAGATTAGTTTATCCTGGCTGAACTCCATGTGAAGAATAAATTTCTGTACACATACTTTAGCTCCCTTGTGTTAGTCAGTTACATGAAGAAAAACAGACCTTGGAAAGGTTACTTCAAAGGTCAGGGAATTTCTGTACTTTTAGCTAATAACAATGTATTAAATATGATTGGGTTGTGGTATGATTATTTTTGCTTTTTAATTAACTTGTGTTCCTGTGAATATACGTGACGGCAAAGATACTAGGTCATATTAAATATGAACTTGTGTTTTCTGTTCAAGTTTGTCAACTGCTTCGTTTACTTGCATTCATTGTTGCTGTATAGTGCCTTGCCACAGCAGTTGGGTGTTTCCTAAAGTTTCTTTTATAGAATACATCACTTTAACTGTAATAATGTATTTTAAGATTATATGGAAGAGAGGCTTAAACCTATTTTGAGGAAAAGTTATTTTGCAAATATCTTCTTAATTTTGCCTTTTAATTTGCACATCCATCTACTACATTAAACCAGTAGGGCATATTTTGGGGGATATAAAACCATTGGAAATATTTATCGACTCTTGCAGATTTTATCTGAATGGATCCATAATGTAAGCTTTACGTGTTGCTTTTTCATTGGATAAGTAGTGAGTTACCAGGATATTACATATCCAAGGCCTTAGATGGCAGAAAAGGCTGGGTGGAACTTCTCGTAGTCTTAATATATGTCAGCTCGAACCTCATGCAGTTATCAAGAAGAAAACTGAACTGTCAGAGTAGCAATGAAGGGAGGCAGGAAAAGAAGAAATGCTGCCTTTAAAAACAAGTATAACAGTACCTTAATGTCAGTATTTCATAGCAAACCAAATATTAGAGCAACTGACTGTTACTTGTCTTCTTTAAAAGCATCCCTTCCATCTTACTGACAATCAAATCCTAGAGCTCTCAGAATGTCAAGCATTTATCCAAACTTCCACAAATGCCTGCTGCTCATCAGTCTCAGGCGATACTCTGCTCCTGAATTGGGCAGTGCAGAGCACACCTTACAGAGCTATTGCAAGGGTGACTTGCTTGAGAATTGACCAGGTCAGAGAAAGTGCCTAATGAAGCTTGTAGGAACAGTCCACTTACAGTGATATATTACCAGAATACTCTCCAGCATCCAGTAATGCACAGATTTGGGAATTCTTGAGGTTAAGATGATGTCAGCTTTTGGAATTATTTCTACATGAATTCATCTCTTTTTACCATTGAACAGACAAACTTTTAGCACTATAGCACACAGTGACAAGCAGGTTTCCCAAACGGGCTCATCTTTCTTCTACCTCTTGTTCAGTCTGACTTCTGTACTGTAAGTCTACAATCTGTGCCATAAGATATTTGGGAGACTCCTTAATGGCAATAGATGTTAAGACATAGTTAGTGTGTTCAGACCTTTTTAATGATGCCATTTATTCAGTATATAGACTTTGTAACCGGGATGTTTTTTCCCCTACCTTCCATAGCGGATATTTAGGCACAGGCTGATCAAGGTGGTTGGGGCAGAGAAGAGCCGTTCCATCTAGAGAGCTTGAGAAGGAAGGAGTGCAGTATAATCTTGGGGTAAAGTTGAGATGATAAAGATTGAGATGAAGAAGGGGCAAGAGCAGAGTCTTTGACTTACGTTTTCAAGTCTAACCTATCTCTTGACTGTAACCACATTTAAGGGAACAGGTGTTCAGAAACTTGATTGCTGTATATTGGGGTTTTAGCCTGACACAAGTATGGCAGTCCCATGCTAAGTAACTTGTGGCAGCTCGCTAATAAACTGGCTTTGTTAAATTATAAAAGATAGCTAATGGCTGCATATTCATTCTGAATGCATATTCATTCTGAATTATTTGAAGAATTTTAGGATTTGGGGGCAAAACATATGAAGTAGCTGGGATCCCAGTGCCTATGAGCCCATGAATTCTACTTAAGTAGCTCCATCTTTTTTCCTTTTTTTTTTTAACCCCTTGTAACTTAAGATTAAGGATCACATATGTAGTGGCCCATCCTCTTTTTTTTTTAGTTACACATCCCAGGTTTTTCACCCAGCAATCTTATGTTAAATCTTAGTAGTCAGATATATTAATTTTAAATAATAGCAAAGCTTCACTAAAAGACTGTTAGGCTTCTTTTGTTCCCAATAATTACTGACTGGGGAAATGGTGTGTTAGCCAGCTGAGCATGTACCTGTTCACTTTTTATAGGGGAAACATTTCTGAGAAAAGTGTTGGCTGTTTTTTACACAGAGCAGAGAAATTATTCAAGTTTTACTGCACTGTAACTTTTGTGTGGTGCTTTAAGTCAGTTGAAAGAAAACAAAATGGTATAAAGATAAAACCAGAGGATCTGTTATACAACATCTGTAACTTCACAGTTGTTTGGGGTTTGGTAAAAGATTGTAGCTCTACTTCTATTAGCGTTGAGACATCAAATGAAAGTGAGAAGATTCAGTGATCACAAAACTATATGAAACTGGTAGGGAAAGTGAAGGGCCCGACACTGTGTAATGAAAGGCTTTAGTAACCAAGTAATACAAACTTACTTGCGTTGTTACAGTGCATCAAGTGATTCTACTACTGTAGTGAACTGAAAGTTTGAAAATGAAATTGGTTAATCAAAAAGCATCTCTCAAATAAGTCATATCTGTGATCTTACTCTTTGCCTGTTTCTTCTCCCCTCTCTCTCCCATCCTGCAGTCCTTAGATGACCTTTCAAATGTCCCTTCTGATGAGACAGTTCAACTCCATGCATACATCTCAGATACCGGTAAGTGAATCTGTTATGATGGCTGTTTACTTGGTTTCCACTATTTATTTGTAGTTTTTTAATATTATAGGGCCTTGAAATCCTAATCCTTTCATTTATTTTTTTTTAACCTCATGAAACATTTGAATTCGTATTTCCCATGAAGTCCATGTAATGGAAATCCTTACAGAACTGATGCTATAGGTCATAGACTATATATCTGTACTTAAAATGTGGTTTATTTTTTGTTGTGTATGGTATTGTTTTCCTATTTCTGCAGAATCATTCCTCAAACTTAATATTGAGTAGCATTTATTTTAAAGATTTAAAGAATAAATTATGAAAGCTTTCTCTCTTTTTCTAGTCACACAATTCTAACTCGACTATTTACTACTTACTGTAATATTTTCCCCTGTTTTTTTGTGCTTCCTTATTGACTTAGCTTAATTTAAGTGACTTCGGTCTTTACAGTGGTGACATTTATCTTTTGAAAAAGTTAGCCTAGTAATAAATTAAAGACTTTTATTGTGTGAGTGTAAATAACAAACTTCTCAGGTGTTATTTGCAAATATTCTAGTTAGGTGAGATTGCACTGGGTAATTAAATTGTGAATTGATACTCGGATACTTTTTTGTTAGATTGTACTACGCAACAGAGTTTTAAATCCATGTATTATATAGCAGACACTTGAGCTGCAAGCAAAAATTCATTTGCTTGACATTTTAATTAAACTATTACTCCAACCCAGTGTGAGAGCGTGGTGCAATCCAAGTCTCATGTAGTCAGTCCTCAGAGAAGGAAAAAATCTTTTTAAAAGTTAAGAACCACAATTTTGCTCTTATATTAAAACAGCATGTGATACTTTTTTCTGAATTAAACTTAGAAGTTTCATTGTTTTGATCTAAGAAGAAAGGTAAACTTAAACCCACACAAATTATGTTGAATTTATAATCTTGATGACAATGTGTATTGGTAACTACCAGCTCGACTTTGGAACCGTAGTATTGCAGTTGAATCAGGGATACGTACTGGTTTGTATTGTAAGATAGGGTTAAACTGGATGTCTTCGTTCTCTTCATCTCATATTTGAACAAGAAAAGTAAGTCCCTGCTTCCTGGATGCTATAGGCAGTAGGTGCATTTTGCACCTGTGTGCAGGCTCCTTTCCTCTGCCAGTTACTACCCATTTACTGCACTTGTGGGGGGTGTACAAGTCCTCCATAATCTTTGAGGATTCACATTGTCTTGGGTTGGAAAATGCATGCTTTTTAAGAGGCTATGACATAAGGAACATCAGGGACGACTTTTCCTTTTCTGCCACCACTGTCCTGAAGTGGTACTTCTAAAAATGCAACCTAGTAGCACCCCTGAGATACGGTATGGTGGCTGCACAGAAGAGTGGTCAACCTGACTTTAGAGGATAGGGCTTGTTCAGCCTCTGTGGAGCCAGGGCTTCCTGGCTCTGTTCTTGGGGCAGTTTTTTGGCAGCGTCCTGACTGCCTGCCTTTTTTTCTTGTGGTTCAGCACTCAACATTCTTCTTTTAGATAGTAGATGGCAAGGAAGAGATGCTTTGTGCCCACTGTGTGCCTTGCTAGTGAGTACTTGTTACGTTGTCAGCAGCTCTCCCTATCCTAGAGGTGCTCCCTGGCTGCTTGAACCTCAGCATTATGCTTGAGGGAAGTCAGGGCTGGATGCACAACAGAGGTTGAAGCTGATGATTTGCCAGGGAAAGTGTATTCCATGGAGCATGGGTGCATTGAGAAATTCACAGAATGTGATTAAAAAGTCTTTTCATTTAGGCACTGGAAAATAGTGGTTACTGGGCATTGGCTCAATACTTTGAGATACAACATGTTACCAACTTAAATGGTGTGCAGCATAAAAAGTATTGGTTCTAGGTTATTCTGTAGATTAAATGGAAGTTTTTGAAACAAACTGCATTGGGAGGAATTCTGTGATGGAGAAATGTCCAAGAGAACATATTAAGTGAAGAACAAAAATGTTTGTTTCTATTAAAGATAACTGTGTTCTTTCCTTTTATAAATTGGCTTCTCCGTAACATGTATATGTTTGTGTGCACACATAGAATGCATTATATATATATGTACATACAGAATACATGCATGTGTATGCCTAGTTTCTGTTGACTTAAAAATACACCCCAGACTATCTATCTTATAGTTAATAACAAACTGCTGATGTTAATAACAAAAGTGAACAGCTTGCTAGCATTGTCCTTCTTACTTACAGATTTTTTTTGATGGACAAAATTCTGCAACATGATTAGAGTACTTTTGCAGACTGGAATTTCTTCTAGTTTCACAGTTGTCTTTTACCCTTATCTTAAGTTTTTTTAGGTTAAAATTATTTTTTTAAAGATCTATTCACTATTCATAAAAGTTGAAACTTTTTTTTTATCTATGTGAAACTTTCCTAAGGCTGCTTAATCTCTATATTTAAGTTTACGTAATAAGTTTCTGGAGTTTATCACCTATACAGTGTTTTGGGTAAAGGAATGGCTTGCTCTTCTGCTTGCATGTCCATTTTTGTCTCTCAAGTCTGTCATTCCAGACATTTCTTCACTTCACGTTTGTGTCCTTTCGTCTTCCTTCTTTCTGTTTGTTCCTTTTTTATTTTTGTTTTTAAACTACCAGTCTATGCTGACTATGACCCATATGCTGTGGCAGGAGTGTGTAATGACCATGGCAAGACATACGCACTGTATGCCATCACAGTCCATCGGCGAAGTCCAAACAGCGAAGAGACATGGAAGACATATCGACGCTACAGTGACTTCCATGACTTTCACATGAGGATCACTGAGCAGGTAGCTAATCTCATAAAAATCTGGTAAGGTTTCTTTGAAAGGTGCTTCTTGTGTGTGATGGTATGGCACGAGTATTGGCTTTCTCAAAGTTGCTTAAGATGTGGAGTTGCAGCCCTAAGTCTTTTTCCATTGAGGTGTACTCTTTTTACTGTTTATAGCATGCATTGTTTGTACTGAGCAGATTACAGGTGCACACTTATATAGCTTAGTATTTGATGGCTATACAATTGCTCTAACAAAAGGAAATGGAACTTAAAAAAGCTTTCCACCACTCTCCCCTTTGCTTAATTTGACTTGAAAATATTTGTATGGAAGTGCTATTGATCTCAAACGGTGGCATATTTCATTTATTGTATTTGTCACAGATTAAGAAATAAAAACTGAACATGGGAAATCGGTGTTTAGGTTTTAAGTGAAGTGTTAAGGATTGGTGGGGTATCAAAAGGTGCAGCTGTTGGCAGCTGAGTGTACTGCTAGACAATCTAGCTCTTATTGCTGTACTTGTATTCTCAGACTCTTAAACCTCCAAAAATGAAAGAAGAAAAAATAGAGACTTGTAATTCACCAGCTGGTACAAAGTAGAACCTGCTGACATGAAAAAGTGTGGAAAATGCAGGGCTTTTGAAAGAGGAGGGTGAAATGCTTTTAAACCAAGCCTTTGGAGAAGTCAGATTTGACTGCATAACCTTTTGAACTAGTCAGAAGTGTTGGGTTGCATCTCTTTGCTATTAATAAAGAGGCATAGAGAACAAATTCTGGGCAAGTAGGTTAGCTCTATAAAGTCACAGCAGTAGTAAAAATGGAAAAAGGTGTTATTAAAAAAGGAACCATTGTGCTGGATGTTTGTATTTGTTAGAAACAAAGTCTGACTTTCATTTGAATTTCTTATTATCTTAGTGTGTTGTCAATAAATTTGAAATACCAATTTTTGTACTGTTCAATTGTTTTTTAACTGACTGTTTTGATGAAGCTGCTGAATAAGGTATGGGCTCCCTGACCTTATAAGTGAGTTAATTTTCTGCTGATATGGGGCAGTCATTGAAAACTAACCTACCAGTAAATGACTAGAGAAAAATGGCAGAAAAAGGAAAAACGCTGTGGGGCTGAGATAAAGACAGTTTAATAGAACAGCAAAAAGAGACAAAACAGTGAAAACAATAATACTAATGAAATAATATATAAAGCAAGTGATATAAAATGCAGCGCTCACCAAAATGCCTGACCCTATTGCTGAGTGCAAAACCCATGTGCATCCCAGACCAGCCCTCCTCTTACACAGGATGGCTTCAGTGTGCTATCAAATATCCCCGTGGCTGGTTGGGTTTGGCCGTCCTGCATGTGGCCCCTTCCAGCTTCTTGTGAAAATTAACCTTATCTCAGCATTCGATCAGGATGCCAGGAAACCAGGATAGTACTGAATTAGAGTCACACCAGCTTCTTCAGTCAGTAATGTAATAAATATAATTTGAAGTAGATATCTATATTTAGAATAGAGGCTGTTCCTTGTTTACATTGCTTCTGTTTAGATACAAGTATACAGATAAACTAGACCATCCTTCTGTTGAGCTTTTTTCCCACATGACCTATTTGCAAGGGAACAGGATTTGTGAAGTTGGAAATAGTTATTCTTTGGTGCTTCCTCAGGCCATAAATATTATATGAACTTTGTGACCTTCCAAAATTTAATTATGTCTTTGCAAAAAGATACCTTGCAGGAACTGAATGGAATTAATCTTTCATTAAATCTGTTTTTCTGGTGGTCTTTAGAAAAAAAAATACAGCCTTTTTCCAGGCTGTTTCCTAAAGCCTAGGCACTATACCTGTCTCTCTTCGCCCTCTTTAGAATGCTATTTATTTACAGTGTGTCTGGATTTCATATATGGATCATCTTGATTCTTTGATTTTAGTCTTAACACTTTTTTATTTTTTGTGCATTGTAGCACGTATGTTCAACCTTCTTAAGTGTTAGGGCCAGTTCTTTCCGTGCTGCTTCCCTGGAACACCATTAAAACTCAAACAGTGGAAGACATGTCAACCAGTGCCAATCACTGTCATTACCTCGAGAAAAGGCAAAGGTGATGGCATATCAAGCATGACGTGATAACCTATGTGGAAAGTAGGTGCTGCCAACCACTCCAGGAATAAAAATGTCATTATTTCCTTAGTAGGCTTGATTGGGAGAGGAAAGAGATGTCTTAGAAAGATTTGTAAGTTCTCTTGATGTAGTCTCATAACACAACTAACTTCTGCACAAACAGTAATGATAAATCTTGAGCCTAAACCTTTTTGAGCAGCGGGATGAAAGGAATAATTTGCACACAACACTAGTCTGTATTTCCAAAGTGAGTATCATATGTGTGTTCATAAATTAAATTTTGCCCTTGACAGTCTACTGAGAATTTCTGTGGGCTTGTTCTTGACAGCCTACCTTTCATTTTGGCTTCTCTGAAGAATCTGAGTTCTGGGCTTGATGCAGAAATTATTTATCAGGTATTATATGGTAGATAAGAATAGGTGAATATAATGATCTCTATAATTTCTAAACTTATTTGGTGATTTAAAGCTTTTGAAAACAGAACAAAAAAATCTTTTTTCTCTTTCATAGTTTGAAAACCTTGCAAATATACTGAAACTTCCTGGTAAAAAGACATTTAACAATATGGACAGAGAATTTTTGGAAAAAAGGAAAAAAGATTTAAATGCCTATTTGCAGGTAAGCTGTTACGGGGTTTGGTGGTTTTTGTTACATTCTAGGCTGGATTTCTCTTTTCTGAGGTAGAAAATTTTCTAGCAAAAAAAGGCTGTATTATATGTGAACATTATGTGTGAACAAAAGAACTTCATATTATTAGTTAAGTTTGCCTTTTCTTTGTTGTTTTGGGTTGTTCTTAGCTAATCCTGTCCCAGCTTCTCAAGCTGGTGAAGTTTTAGCTGTGTTGGTTTTAGGCTTTATGCCACTTAACTTTCTTCCATTACACTCACATTTGGGGTTACTTTTCTTTTCTGCTGCTGCATGAGGATTGGAGCGGCTCCTGCGCTGGCTGTGCAGCACAACCACATAGCTCCTCCATTCAGATCAGCCCAACCAAAGCAATTCAGTTGCCCTACTTCACAGGGACTTTCTGATCATTTAGCAGTAAAATATGTTGACCAATTCAATCGACATGTTAACAATAAAAATGAAGATGAATAAAACATTGTGAAATCTGATTGTTCTGTTTAGAACAATCTGTGCTAGTACTTTTTCCTTTGTGAGATATGAGCCCTATTTTTAATAGCAGTATTTTTTCAGTTGCAGCTATTTTCGTGTTTTCTTGGAGTTCTAGAAACAGAGTGGTAATTTTTGAGTATCGGATGTTTTTCTATGAGCTGCTGTGATTTAACATGCTAGTTAAAATTATGGGATTTACCAAGAAGCATGTTGTTTCCATCTTGAGGATAGTGTAACGTTGGAATAAAATATAGGGGTGATAAAATACATTGCAATATGTAGTGGTTTTGTGAATGGTAAACTTTTTTAGTAAATGAATGTTATGGCCTTCACTGTTTTTTAAAAAGTACCTTTTAATAATTATTTTACTCAGCTCTTGTTAAATCCTGAAATGATGAAGGCCTCTCCAGCTCTAGCCCATTATGTATATGACTTCCTGGAGAACAAAGCCTACAGCAAAGGGAAGGGGGATTTTGCCCGGAAGGTAAGAATGTTTTGCTCTGTCAAGGGAACCTTTAGAGCATTCATTAGTGCAATGATTGCATTAAACAGAGATGTTGAATTTATACTAAACAGCCATACACTTTCAAAACTTATGAGGAGAGGCTGGGGAGGCTGAGTCTCTTAAGCTTAGAGGAGACTGAGGGGTGACCTCATTACTGTTTATAAATATGTAAAGGGTGAGTGTCAGGAGGATGGAGCCAGGCTCTTCTCAGTGACAGCCAATGATAGGACAAGGGGCAGTGGGTGCAAGCTGGAACATAAAAGGTTCTGCATAAATATGAGAAAAAACTTCTTCGTGAGAGTGACAGAACACTGGAACAGGCTGCCCAGGGAGGTTGTGGAGTCTCCTTCTCTGGAGACATTCAAAACCTGGACGCATTCCTCTGTGACCTGATCTAGGTGATCCTGCTCCAGCGGGGGCAGATTGGACTAGATCAGGGGTCCTCAAACTATGGCCCGCGGGCTGGATACGGCGTTCTTTTTCCTGTTTTTTGTGCGCTACTACAAATAAAATGTGCAGTGTGCATAGGAATTCGTTCATTTTTTTCCAAACTATAGTCCCTCCCCCGACAGTGTCTGAGGGACAGTGAACCGGCCCCCTGTTTAAAAAGTTTGAGGACCCCTGGACTAGATCTTTCGAGGTCCCTTCCAATGCCTAGCATTTGGTGATTCTGTGAAAACAACTCACCAAAAAAATGAGTTGCTTTAGTACTTTGAGTGACAAAGTATCTGAGGATATACAGAACCAAAGAGTTACTGGTTTTGTAACAGGTAAATTTCTGTGGCAAGGAAATAAAAACTTTCAAATTGGACACTATTTCACAAAGACTACTTTAAAAGTTTGTTTATTGCAAGTTACTTTCTGTTCAGGCATCTGATTTTTTTTTTTTTTTAGTCTCATTCCTTCTGATTTCTTTCCTCAGTTCTTTACTCTGTATTTGCTACTGTTACCATGCTCTCCACTCCTCAGCCCAAAAGATGAAATGCATTTCCCTTCAGAAGCAGCTGTTACATATTTAGCTGTTGTAACCTTCAAAGCCATTGGTTGAACTTAGAGCTAAGAGTTGTGCATCATTTTTATTAAGCCACCTGAACTCTCTTTGGACAAGTGATTTTGTTGACCAGTTTGTGTGAAATCTGCTTTGCAAATACAACTATTTCTAAACTTTCAGTGATTTTGATATAAAAAGCACCCGCAGCTGTATTGTCACTTCAATCGTTGTTCTGCCTATATTCTTTAAATATATAACAGTGAAGAAGTGAAATACTTATCAAGGGTTTGTGTTATGACTAAGATTTGATTCCAGTTTATCAGGAATTTTAAGTTTATGAAAACTTTAAGGGCATCATACTAGTATTTGTGCCTCTGTTTGCCTCTGTGCCTCTGAGTTTATATACTGAAAAAAATTGTAACATTTCTATGGAAATACAGTGTTTCTACTTATACTTGCTGTTACGCTAAAGCATATTACTCTAGTGCTGCTTAAAAGAGGCATGGTTCAAAGATAGAGTTTCAAAGCAGAAGTGAAACATCTGTAAGTAGGAAGCTCAGAAGGGAGAAAGGGCATTGAATGGATAACAGAAGGAAAATAAATTCAAGCTAGGAAAAGCTGAGGGATGGGAAATTGAAATCATTCTGGAAAAAGATCTATTGAAATATGTGAACAGTTACAGTAGGGCTGTAAGGAATGACAAATGTAAATGAAAGTGAAGATAAAACTTTTTATTCTGTGTTCTGTAATGAAGTTAAGCAGCTTGAGTTGTTCTTTATGCTGTCATTCTCTGGAACAGTGTGGTACTTCTCATAGCGTATTAACATACTGGTGTCCTCAGATAATACAAGTCTGGTTAAACATCTTCCCCTTCAGATGGACACATTTGTAAACCCCCTGCGTAACTCTATGAGAAATGTATCAAATGCAGTCAAGTCTCTCCCTGACAGCCTGGCAGAGGGAATGACTAAAATGTCAGACAACATGGGTAAAATGTCAGAGAGACTGGGACAAGACATAAAACAATCATTTTTCAAGGTAAGAAAATATTTGCTAGTTACTAAGTGCTAGTGAATTCATAGGAGATTGGATATCAACTCTCCTAAACTCATGTTGTATACTATAACGAAGGGTTGAGTCATTAGACAGGAAAGCAGTCTGGTTTGTATCTATACTCTTTTAATGAGATTCACCAGTTGTTATACTACAAAGACAGAGTTCTTTGCTATTAAGTAACACATTAAGATGGCATCTACAGACTGTTACAGCAATTCTTCTCCACTTAATTCAACGCAGCTACTTGAGAAGAATGAGTCACTGATATCCTTATGTACCACCCATTCTCATGAAGCTAGTTTGCTACATCTGCGGTTTTCTTTAGGGAAAAAAATAAACAATATTATGAAACTTAGCGTAAGGAGATAGCTTCTTTTGTGCTTATTCCTTGCTGAATTCTGTTTCTAATTAAATTTTCTTTCTGTCTTTCCTGCCATGTTTCCTCAACTTCTATATTCCTAAAATATAATACCATAGAGGTGGGGAATGGTAGCATGGCATGCTATTTACAAGTCCTATAAAAGTAGTAATCTTCCTAACATGTCCATCTTACCTTCCTTCCCCTTGCCGTCCTCTTTCTGGTGTGTAGCTGTAAGGTCTGTGATCAGGCATTGTTCCATTCTGTGTTACCAAAACAGATGGCAGATGTAGAGCAACAACCAAGATGAGTTAACCCCTAAACTATGAAAGGAAACAATAAATCTGTGGTGTGGGGATGGGATTTGACAGGGGGTGTTTGTTGTTTTGTTTCGGGTTTTTTTTTCGTATGAGATAAAATGATTGTCTCTGGACTTCCTCTTTGCTGGTAACTTCCCTGGTGTGTGACTAACAATATATCTGCAGTTACACTTATTGGGAAGCTCGTGACTAGAGAAGACTTAAGATCAAGAGTAAACACCAGAAGAAATAGCTGTCCCATGTGAATTTCTGGGTGTTTTTCAGTTGAAGCATCAGGCACTTGAGAAAATGTGTGGATTGCTTTAAAGGTGTTGATAACTTTGATAGCTGTAGGAGAATACCTACAGACTTGGTGTGTTGAAAGACAAAAGGACTACTGTGTATTTATCTGCAGTAGTATGCAACTGACTTTTGGTTAAATGTTTTCATAACCAAATTCTGAAATTGATGTGATTTTATTGGTATTCTAAAGTATTTTTCACTTCATAAACATTATCTTTTTCCATTGTAGGTGCCTCCTTTGATCCAGAAAACCTACTCAGATCCTGACCATTGCCGTGTTGCAGCACCAATTGATGACAATGTGAGTCTGACGTTTGTCCTTCCAAAGCTGACTCTGCTAAAACCGAATTGAGTTACTTATGTTAATCTACATATTTATTGGTTTCTGATATTATGCCAGGCAGAAAAGCAGTTCTTAACTCTTCAAAAGTAAACTTACATACTTCTTTCTAAAATTTTAACATCTTTGTTGGTACTAACGTGGTTTGCACAACTATGGAATAACATAAGAGTGTACATACTACTGCTTCTGTCTTTTGTGGGTGGTGGTGTGTTTGGGGTTTTTTCCCACTTCTTTCTCCAGTTTCTCTCTGTTCAAAGATAGCACAGTACCAGTCTGTTAGTGTCAATTCTGTTGGCATTTTGTGGATTCTGATTCCTGATGTGACCTTTTTAGGGGGCATCTGTTTAATGGATCAGAAGTAGTGTTTGTTATGTTGTTGTGAAAAAACCTTCAGAATGTTTTCCTAAATAATGACCTTTTAATATGTGGATACCTAAATTGTATATAGTAGTAATATTAGAAATTTGAAAGTGAAGTTTAATATTGATGTTATCATAAGCTATGGTATTTTGCTGTTGTTTTGATTGCAACATTGATCGTATATATGAAAACAATTGGAAAATAACTTTTATTTCTAAGTAGGGCAGAAAGGCCGTAAGATTACCAGTGATTATATGCAATTTGGTATGGTCACAAATCTGCACCTGTTCCGCCCTTCTCGTTTCAGGCTTTTTAATCACATCAAAGCATTCCAGTTTGTCTTCCTGTGCATAACTGCTATTATAGCTTGGTAGATGTATTTTTACTCAAATAACATAGCCTTGGGTTCTTCTGGGGTTTTTTTCCAAATTATTTTTCACTGTATCAGACAGTTTTGATAAATTTGTAATTATACATGTCTCTTTGATACTCCTAAGGCTTCTGTTTTGCACAGGCAAAACAAAATGATACCATTCAAGTATATAAGTAGCTTCTCTGCAAATACTTCATTGATCTTCTGTAAAATGAGTAGAAGCTACAATTCTTAAGTTAACATACCAAGTGTCTCTGAAAGGTAGATTTCAAATATTTTAAAACCTCTCAACTCAACTGCTCTTTTAAGATACATTGTTCACAACTTAGTCACTCAATCAGACAAAAAATATAGTAGCTTGAATGGAATTTTAAGTGGAGAAGCAGTATGGTGAAAGTGAGGCATGGATCTATACAATCTCCAGCTGGATTATGGATCCACTGTCTGTGCTCCAGTTGTATGTGATGATGTGCTTGTGTATTGCACCAAAAAATGTCTGTATAGCTGTAAAATGTTGCTACTTCAAGTACAGGATTAACAATATAGTGCAACCTACTACTCTTCCAGGTAGAGCTGCGTCAGATTTCCAATACAAAACAAAATTCTGAGTGTTACACTTAGAATGTAAAAATCCTAATTAAAAAAAGTGCATTCAGTTTTTAAATACATTTTGCTGAGGGTTTAGTAAGATTTTCATTTTTATCTTGCCTATTCTATAAAGTTTTAATAATCAAGTTTAATAATGAAATAGAAAAATAAAATTAATTTATATTTGAGATAAATATTTTTGGTCTCTTGTGCCATACAACTGTAACTCCAAATGCTATCTTTCTATGCAGTAGTTTAATACATAGACTTGTATTTTGGCATATAAGCAGGCCATGAGAAGCTCTTGTTGTTTCTATAAGAAACACTAATAACAACTAAGATGAAAATCTAATATTTTCCTAATACAAAATTTAGTAAACTCTCCCTCAAATTTTAATATTGGAAAAAATGCTGACAGTTACTGCAGGTGTACACCATCATCTTTAAAAGCTTCTGCATAGTTATGAATCCTCTGGTTTAGGATTTCCATAAAAGTTGATTTTTTGTAAGCCAATCTGTGTAACATCTCCTATTAAAGAATACAGTCATGATGCTTTTCTGAATCCACAACCATAAAAGCACTTAATAGCCATATAGGTTAGAACAATATCTAAAAAAAAGACCCAGTTAATTGCAGTGAAGTGTCATTGTTCTTAGGAGGTTCTGAATTTGGTGTAGTGCATCCATAAGAAAAATGCCAAAGAAAAGCTCCTTCTAGAGTTTTCATGTTAAGCAGTTGGAAGAGCTTGGAGACGGCTGCCAAAGGAAGAGCCTGGGGACAAGTTCTATTTTTAGGACGTATTTACTTGTGTTAACTTATGCAACTTTGGTGAAATAACTATTTCTTTTTATCTTATTTTAAAAATTATATGAACTTAAGCTTGCTTTATTTTTCTGTCTTTCTTTGCTATTACGGATGTTACAGAAGGTTTAGGGAAGGTTTCATATTACAGTAAAACACAAAGCAAAGTTTTCCTGTTGTTCTGCTTATACTGAAGCATTTGACCTATGAAATAGCTACTAAAATTGTAGCTTTGTTGGACTGAAATAAGTTTACTGATTATACTTCTACTTGCTTGATCAGGTGGATGACAATATACCGCTGAGAGTAATGCTCCTCCTTATGGATGAAGTCTTTGATTTAAAGGAAAGAAATCAGTGGTTAAGAAGAAATATAAAAAATCTACTTCAGCAACTTATTAGAGCAACATATGGTGACACAATTAATAGGTACAGGTTTTCTTATCTAGAGTGATTGTGTGAGTGAGACTATGTAGATTGTCTATAAATCCTTTTTGATATTACTAAATTATTGTGGTCTAGATCTGCTTGTGTTCCCCCTTGAAGAGTATCAATAAACCAAGCACGCAAATGTGGCACACAGTGGAGAAAAACACAAAATGTTGCTGAAAGACAAATTCCACTAGCTCTTATATGCCAGGGAACTTCCAGAAGAGCTTTCACATATCAACAAGAATTCATGTTTCTGTGAATGTGACTTAATACTGATGGGGTCTGTGCTTTTTGCCCTGTGGATTACACGATACTTTTTGTTGTTAATACTATTTATTAGTTTTTGCACTGTTTCTGTTTATATATCTTTGATGCCATAAATGATACACTGGCGCTATCAAATTATGTGAACTGTACTGAGGGGCTACATGAAGTTTTTGCTGTCACGCTTTAGAAGGTGGAGAAGGGGAAGAAGTGAAAGGACTGTTATGGGGTCTGTTCTTCTCCCTGTGTTCTCTGTAATTCACATACAACCTTTTTCATGCAAATGCAAAGCAAATTAATAGTGCCAAGTAATGTTTTGTGCCCTCAGCTTAAAAATCTACTGTTTCCAGACTTTGTCTTGTAATAATTTCTGAAATGTAAATAAAAAATATAGAACCAAAAAAAATCTAGAAACAGGATTGGCGCTGCATTGTCACTCTGTATTAGTGCCATGAATCAAAACCTTAATTTCTGGCAAGTGAGAAATGGTTTCCTACTACTTCTTTAGGTTATTCCTCACTGTATCATTGCTTTTTACCTTTCACAAATATGTTTTATGCTTTCATCATTACTGTTAAACATATAGTTCTTGTGGTACCAGTAGTGACGCAGCCATGTAATAATAGCACTGGGTGTTTGTCAAACAATTCCTTACGGCCAGATGACAACTATCTTGACACCCGTGTTTCCAAAATCATAGTGCCCTGTTGAACAACTCTGAATACTTTTTGTGTTTTTCGGATTGTAGTGTAACTAGATGAGTTTGTGTGCAAGCTGCTGCTTTCTTATTGCAGAGATGTGTGCAGAACTATTTTGCTTCTGCATTTGGAGCTATTCTGGGTACTCACAGCTTCCTCTGGTTCAGCACTCATACCTTGTCCTAGCAAGCTCTTAGGGTTTAATGACATTCTGCAGCAAAGTTGTGTTTTCCTGTTTCTTAGAAATCTAAATTCAAATTTTAGAGAAATAATCCTGGGACTTTGGTGATACACAGATGGGTATGTCATTACTGTAAACATACTAGATTTGTTTATTGAGCTGTGTGTATGTGTTGAAGAGTGAAGGTCAAAGCTTATGATCAGTCTATATCTCCTGTTAAAGATAGGAAGTAACTGCATATACAAGTATGGTAATTTGAGATAAGTAGGTTCTTTGCTTACAGAAGCAGAATGTGAAGAGTGCTCCATGAAGCAGAGCACTCTACAGGAAGAAGGTTTATCTAATGCTGATGGGAGATGCAACGTTTCCAGCCTGCTTAGTCATTGTACATTTACTCTAAAAGAAAAAGGTTTTAGACTTAAAAGTGACCAGAGAGCTTAGACTTTTATCTTGAGAATCAGTGTTTGCCATCCTAGTGTGCAGTTTTATAGAACCTACTTATGGAGTTGGAGAATGCCAAAATTATACTTTTGCCCTAGAGTGCTCTTTAAAACGCTATACTTAGTTGTTCTCTGTTTTAAAAATTAAATGAGAGAGACTTGTTGCTTTGATTTTTAGAAAAATTGTTGATCATGTTGATTGGATGACCTCTCCTGAGCAAGTAGCAGATGCGGTGAAACGCTTCAGGTATGTCTATCACAGATGCTAAGTACAGAGTACTTGCCGGCTGGTGTCTGATAGCTGTGTCCGTCCTATACTTATGTGAAGAAATTACCGTACAGAATCCCAGTCGGAGCATACACTGCTTCTTATGTGTGTTGTGAGAGAGTAATTGTCACATGAAGAAAAATATTTTTTAGTTTTCTCATCTTTAAAAAATGTTGTTAACCAATCTAGAAGAGCTAGAATATGGGTGTAATACGAATTTCATCGTATTGTTGGATGTCATGTCTTGCTTACCTTGATGAATGCATGTACATGCCTTGCCTTAAAAGACAATTATTACTTAAACGCCTAGCTCTAAGCTGGTGTTTCACATGTGGGCAGATTCAACAGAGCTGAAATCTCAGTTTGAAAGTATTGAAGGATCTGTTATTCTGTTTCCTAAAATTCTTAATGATTTCTGCAATGCTGTTGAACAAGAGCCACCCCGTTGCTTTTTTTTTTGATGGTGTGAAAGAGATAAAGTAGGATGTGTTAGCCAAAGGGTCATACCTTACAGATAGTCTGTTATTCTTTATGAGAACTGAGTAAGAATGTGCACTGCTTACTCAGGAAAAGACTATGTAATTCACTGAGGTAAAACACCTTTTTAGAGGCATGTCTCTTGCGCTGAGCTTTATAATACACTGAAACTACTTCATCTCAGCTTCAGCTTGTTGAGAGGTTAAGTACTGTCAGAGAACTAATGAAGCAATTAATAAACCTAAGTCTCGGTGGCAATAGACTGATTGGTGAAAGCAAATTTTAGGTATATTTTATGTTGTATTTGAATGGCTTTGGTGTGTGATATTTTCTTAGTTTTCTTTTATCTAATTCTTGTACTAAAAATGTTTATGGTAGCTACCAATAGGTTGAATGTATTGTAGTTGCTGCTTTTGATTTCTTTTTCACCTTTTCCTGTTTCTAATATTTGAAGTGTGTGTTAGGTTGAGTGCAAATTACTTTCTTGTACTTATTTTATGAGAGCTTTGAGGGATTAAAAAAATCCTTTCACTTGATAAAATTTTAATGTATTTTGACAGATTTGCTTTTGTTACAGAGATGCTTTTTGGCCCAACGGCATTTTAGCAGAGACTGTTCCACGGAGGGACAAAGCTATTAGGATGAGAACAAGAGTGGCAGGGAAGACCAAATTACTGGAGGTAATGCCAGGTAAGTGAGTCTGGGATTGAAGCCTAATAATTCTTACCATATATTGTTACTAAAATTAATGTCAGTATTCTTGTTTATTGTTGAGATGTTGACATGTGACCGGTATTTAAATTAAGGTTTTTAATAAAGCGCTGAATATTTTCACATGTACTGTCACTTTACAACTGTAATTCTTAGAACAAACCCAGTATTTAGTTTCACTAGAGGATTAAAGTTTGCTGCATCAAATAACCTGTATTGCAATACAGCACGATTTCATGTAAAATACCACAATTCCCCATGTATAGTGTAAAAGTGAAGTAATTTTCAGAAATCTTTCTGCTGTAAGAGAACTTCTAGTTTAGTCATGTTATAGGCACTGTTCTTTAAAATTCCAAGCTATGTAGTTTGAAAGACTTAATAGTCAGTTTAAGTTTGTTGTTAAAACAGTATTTAGTTTAAACTTCTGTGTAACTTTCATTTTTGTAGATGAACTGAAGCACATCATAGGCGCTGAGACAACGCGGAAAGGCATTCTTCGGGTCTTTGAAATGTTCCAGCACACTCAACTGAATAAGAGAATGGTGTACGTGTTTCTAGAGAGATTCCTAGAAACCTTATTTCCACAAAATAAGTTCCATGAGCTCTTCAACAAACTGCATTCACGGTCAAAGCAGATGCAGAGGTATAAGCAGAGACTACATTCTACTCAAGCGCCTTCCTTGCAGAAAAGGTGACACTTCAAACCTATTAAGCTGGTGTACGTTTGTCCAGAACTAATTACTTGGGCAGATTCTCTGGGGCTTCAAACTCACATGCTGTTATTTCTGCACCAGTCTTTTAGTGTCACATATTAGATTATTAATGCATCTGTAAGACCTGTGGATCTTCTCATCTTCACTTGTAATTCAACCACTACCAGAAGGGTTTGTGTGTCTTAAATGATTTGGTGCATCTTCATGCAACATTGAGAAGAATACTGGCCTAATACATAAGAATGCTGATTCCTTCCGTTCCTGAGTCGATGTTTTGCCACCAGTGAAAAGTGCCAGACCGTTCAAGTGAAGCAGAAGTGTGGTGATACAGTGGAAGAAAAGGATGTTTTGGCACTGGGAGATAGTGCAATGTGTGAGAATTGGGTGGAATTGTTCTGCATTATGACTGTTGAGGCTCTGTAGGGCTCTCTTAACATTCCTGTAAAGGCTGAGCTAACAGGAAAAGCAGTCTCTGGAATAGCACATTCATAGGAGAGGAGAGAAATAGTTACAGCCCCATCACAAAAGTACATTTATTAAAGAAAAGTTGAGGTAATGTGACTTTGATGCCACACTTACTTCACCTTTTGTGTTTTGAAAAATAAACTAACATTAGATCTAATGGGGATTTTAGTAAAGGCAGAGGTACAGTAGAAATAATCCCTTTTTTTTCTGATTATTCTTTAGCTTTAAGGGCCATATTCTGCTCTTATAGCACCTGGCATACATTTTGCATGTAACTTCAATGGAGAAGGGGCATCATATTTATGTTCAGTTGGTGTATTTGAACATGTGTCAGGTTTATGGCTTTAGAAGGCAGGGGGTACATGTTTCAAATAGGACAGACATCAGGTTAGAAGATGAGGAAATTGCACTAAGACACAGTTTACACACAGCTCCCCACTAAAATTTGAGACTTTTTTTGGGTGTAAAAGACTGCCCTATGTAACTGAAAGATTCCTTACTCATATGGAAAAATACTAGGATTAGTTGGTTCCTCACAGGTAAAGGATTTCATTAGTCATATGCAAACATTTGGAAATTCCTGAATGCATCTCAGTGTATATATGAAAATAAAAAGGAGATAAAATTACAATATTTTTTTAAATATTTTTATTTTTTGCATAGTGTAAAATTTTAATAAAAATTTGACATCAAGGCCCCACATCCATCTGTTTAGTTTTATTGAAGAATTTTTGTCCAATTAAAAATAAAGTAACAACTGATTAATCCTGTTTGGCCACAGCATATCTCATTTTGTGTTTTCTTCATAGTCCCCAACTGTTTGATCACCACGATCTGGGTGAATAGGAAGCAATCTTAGAGTCTGTTTTTTTTCTGAA
>VZZY01006054.1:0-14626 GCA_013400335.1 Eurystomus gularis | reverse complement strand
GTTTGGAGAAACAGAAACAGCATGTAGCAAACAAGGTTCAGACAAAGGAAGGAAAGCCACCGGAACTCTAATGAAGAGACTTGCTCATCTGCAATAAGAAAGAGTATCAGGAGTCAGGCTTTGCATGTCTAGAATTTGTGGAATATTTACTTTCCCTTGTTGTCTTTTTCGGTCTAACTGTGCATCATAATCCTATAGTTTCTCAGGTTACTAAAGCGGTACACACTCCTTACTTCTGCACAAGAAGCAGAAATCTACATCCAGACTTGTAGACCACCCCAACAGAAGTATCCAGTGGCATCTGTAAGAAAGGAACTACTGGCCTGTGAGACAGTCATCTTATGTATATTTTTAGTCCTATTAATACATAAAATTTATTTGACACTGGTGATAATGGGGTTAAAATGCCTTTTTCAGCTGAGCTTATGTCACACCAGAAAGGTTCAAAGATGAACTTCTGAAGGTGACTTTTTAACAGCAGATTTGTTCTATGAGGCATTTCTACAAAGGGTTCATCAGGGTTATATTATAACTTGGACAATGTTATCAATATTTCGGGGGAGGGGGGGAGGTGTCAGAATATATATGTATATTTTAGGTGAAAGAAGTGTGTAGAATGTGACATTCAAAGTGAAAAAGAATGATAGTATGTAGTTTTTACTTTTAGGTCTGATTCAGCAGTCACTAATATATTTCCAAATACTTCTGCATTCAGTAAACTGGGGGAGGATTATGCAAAGATAGTTTATACTAATTGAGTTTTACCTTTCAATATGACAAAATAACCCCAATGATTGTTCATGAAGAGAATAAAGTGCAGAGTATATTAGTAGTGAAAAACATGCAAAGGTAATGTAAATCTTTTCAGCAATAACTGATACAAACTTGTCCTGACTGATCTGTGAAGTTTATTTCAGGTTCTATAAAACCCACAAATGCCAGAAAAAAAATTTTCTCATTCTTTGTTGTCCCATCTTCCTCTGCAGCTTGTTTCACTTCTTTTTGGTTATGAGAGTTACTGGAATCAATAGTAAACCGTATTGTAGAATTTCAATTTGTCATATAAGAATTAGTTTGTTGTAATTATTGCATTTTGATTAATTCACCTGCAAGTTAGAATTAGTAGCCCTAAAGACAGCTTTTTAGAAGAAAAAGATTATTTTGTTTGTTTTTTAAATAAGTCAGACGACTAAGTAGTAAATTACATCTGATATCAGTAATTGCATGATTATTTACTGGAAAAAAAGGTTTTAGAGAAAGATGTAAATCGGTCTACCATGAGGATGGTGGGTCATTCAGACTGTTTAGATGACACATATTTCATGATATTTGAAACAAGTCTGTCAGAGGAAAATGTGATCTCTCCATGTGGACCCTGTTCTCATGCTTGACAACATTTAATGTGTATGTCCTCACATCAGCCTCGTGGGTAATGTTAACTCTGGTGAGACACTAATTGGCTCACCCGAGATAACCCAGGAAGAGTGTTACACTTGACTGTTCTTTTCTAGCCTTTTCTGCCCTCTACCAGGTTCTTTTTGATTCCCCAGGATAAAGCTAAGGAGGTAGAAAAGGCTACTCGGGATGCATTGAAAAAGTAAGAGGCATTCCCTGCTGACCTGTTTTATTACTTTTCATTCTTTTAGGAGAGAGCAAACCATGCCCTTTGTACAGACAGCATGTTTGGACTTGGCTTGGGAAGAATTTGAGCTATCCCCTCTAATACAAAGCACAGATTTCGAGGTGAGCATCTGAAACTGCAGGCAGCTGCGTGAACATGGTGATTTTGATGCAAACAAATGTTTGAGTGCTTTTACACATTGGCATTATGTTGGAAATCAGATTCCAAGTGCGAGTGACCTGAAAAACTGTTGTTGTGCAACAGGTTCATTATTGTCTAGAACTTCTGCAAGGGATTTGATTGTTTGTAGAGCTCTAGGACTTGATGGTTATGGTCTCCTGGACTTGGAGCTGGTGTAGTACATCAGCTAGGCAAACCATTATGTTTTAAGCTGAAACTTCTTACGGAGGTGTCTTTTCTAGGCTTTACAGATAAATACTGTCCAGCTTTACTGTAAAAGTTGTGTGCTCACTCCTACATTTGAACTGTCCTGGGATACTCAAAGCAGAAATAAAGTTTCAGTTACAGTTTCTAACTTCTTTTAAGCATGCTTGAAAGTTTCATTAAATAATTTAAAGCTTTGCTAAAACATTTAGCTTTACTAAAACAGAGCTTATTAATTGTAAGTTACTTTAAGGCTTTTTTAGTCTCTTGATAATACACCTTTGAGGATGATGGTGCCTCACTATTACAGTGCATCAAGCCAGGGGCAATGCAGGTGTTAATTACATTTTTTAAAGTAATCATTAAATAGTTTATACTTCCCACAGAGAGCATGACCTCCCTGCAGTGAGTTAATTGAACTTAGTAGTAGAAAATAGGAGAATAAATCTGGATTGCAGAAGTCATTGCCAGAAATCTGTGAGGAGAGTGGTTGGAAAATAGAGGATCCTCTTTTCACAGGTCTTTCTTAGTCACACTTCTACTTAATTTTGATAAGGGGGTTTGGATTAGATGACCTTTAAAGGTCCCTTTCAACCCAAACCATTCTATGATTCTAAATGGGTATGGACAAACCTCCTGCATCATCTAGTACATCCTAGTTTATTAGTGCAGCATAATTCATCGCTATTTTTACAGCTTCTCTGCAGCCTCGTCCTTGAACAGTGAAAGAGAAACCAGTTCTAAGGCAGCTCTTGCTGTTGTGTGCTGTAGAAGTTGCTCTGCCCACTGAAACTCCATGAATTGCATCTTTCCTTCCTAAGTAGGAAAAAAAGTTACTCGTGCATTTTTTTACTTTTTTGGGAGTTTCCCCTTTAGGCTAAGTATTCATTCTTGCACTTTTCATGCTCCAGTAATAACACCTGCTTCTACAGATGTCATTACTGGGGAAGCAGAAATCCTTGCAAAGAACATCCATCTCTAGATGGGCTTGTAAGAAGGAATATGATATGGTCCATACAAGACTTAATTTAATCTCACGAAGTACTGAGTTATGACCTTTCAGTTACCTCATTTCACACTTCTTTTGCAAAATAATGAATCTCTTTTCATGTACTCTTTGATGTTGATGTCAGAAGAAGGGAGGATGTTTCTACTGTTTACATTTGTGTAAAACACATACTGTGTTACGAATGAAAAAACCCCACATTTGGAGCTTTTCAAAAGAGGAACTTTTCAAAAGAGGCAGGATCTTGTAATGGCAACCTGAAGTCAACTGAAGCCGGAAACATCACCCAGTTCTTTGTCTGTATGCCAAGTATGCAGCTTATCTGATTCACAGTATGACTGTCCACATTTAGTCCTAAACAGGCATCCTCTGTAGTTCAAAAAATTAAACTTCTGGGCTTTTAAAAAGGAGGCAAAGTACAAAAGGGAGATATCTCACCAAACGACTGGATTTCTCTGGGAACTGAGCAGACATTTTTCCAGAAGATTACTACTGAGAACAGCAGTGCTATCAAGTAGCACTTTTATGTCTCTTACTCAGATAATGCCTTTGTGCAGTGTTTGCTACTTTTTCACCCTTGCAGCAGAAGCCAGAGAATAATGTTTATCAAGTGCACCTACCTGCAATACCTTTTGCCATTTTTTGCGTGTGTGTATGTGAGTATGGTATGAATTAAGAAGTTCAGTTATCAGTTGCATTTCTTATTGGAGGAGATGAGATAGAGAATGTACCATGCCCTTAATGTTAAGTTTACATAGTATTTTTTTATGCATCACTCTTCTTTCTACATAGACCTAGAGGAAAAATGGTATCTGTAAAATACTGTCAGGTAGTGAACTACAGACACAAACAAGTGGCTCATAGGAAACATGGGTAAAATTCTTCACAGTGTCTCTGAGGTAGCAGTTTTACTGTCAACAGGCACTGATAAGAGATGAAGCAGAAATGTGCTAGGGATCATACTAAATGGTGTGATTCACTGTCCTATTAGGAATGGTCAAATCTTGCCCAAAGACCATTGACTTCTGGCATGGATGAACTTGGACTTGAGTGCAGGTTTGGGTCTGTGTCTGGAAGGCAGTGTAGACATATCCAAAACAAGCCACGTTTATATGAAACTGAAAAAAAAAAAAGAGGAATATGCAAATCAGGCTTAAAGCAAAACAAGAAACCTTTCTCCAATGCAAAATTAACTTTTTGTATGATAATGACAAGTCATTAGTTTCCTTTCACAGATAACACTGATCTTCCCTGAGGCATAACTCTGCAGGAAATAAAACCTTCTCTTTATAGATTCTGCCTTATTATCCCTAGGCAACTTCACTGCTGATACCAACATACTGATATTGCCAGGATTCTGGATTTGGTGACAGTAGAGTAGATGGGTGGAGGTGTATTTTATTTTGGGGAAGAAGATAATCTCTGCTGAGCTGGGACTTTTATCACATTCTGTCTTCCACTGGCAATATTTTAAAATCATAGTTTCTGTTTTTCAAATCAGTAAGCTCTATTAAGCTAACAAGAAGAAAAGTGCACTTAATCTGCAACAATTCAGTGGTGGGTTAAACTTGTGTAAAACAGACATCACCCATATATATTAAGAAAAAGCTTTATCTTTTAAAGACAGCTAAGAGTAACACTCATCTTAAAATCATACAGAATCTGCCCTTCTCTGAGTTCTCACCAATTCTTGTTACAAATATTTATCATTAGAAAATGATTAAAAGGAAATTGGATTTGTTTTCCTTGCACTTCCCTGCACTTAATGTGTAGGGTACATTTATGCTCTCTGGCTAGCCGAATGTATGTCTGAACTTCAGCTTTATCTAATGAGCTAGAGGACTATCCTACTCCTGGCACGCCATCTAGTTTCCTGTGTATTTATGACTAGAAATTTTCTTGGAGTAGAGCCAGCCCTTTTGGTGAAGCTTCATCTACCCCTTATATTCAGTGTAAATTGTGAGATACTCAGTGTAAATTGTGAATCTCTTGAATTCCAGCTCTGAACAAGAGATGTGCGGTGTCTTGCAGCAAATATCCCTGCAGCCAGGCTATGCTTGGACACCAGATGCCAGCAGGTTGGGAGCTGAGGCCCTTGTAGCGGGTCCATGTTGAGCAGACACAGCAAATGCACTTTTGTATGGCAGTTCCATCGTTTGCATTTGGCTTTGAAACTGCAGAGAAACTCCTGGGACTATAATGACTGGTACTGTGTTAAACACAGCTGAAAATCTGATAGCATTCCTCTATTAAAATAAATAACTTTCATGTACCTTTTTGTCTATAGTCTCTAGACTGTTCTAGATTCCTACTGTGTTTTGTTATCATATTGGACACTCACACATTTAGTGCCTTTATCCTTTCATGTTAAAGCCATCTTCCTTCAAAAACAGATGAATAACCTATGCTTGTTTTCCTTTTTTTGAGCTTACTATTTCTTCTTTTGGGTAGGACATCTGAAGGTATTGTTCCAGTTGTTTTTAAATGTGCTACAATTATCTATGCTAAAACTATCCATATAGTGCAATAATGTTTTGGTGTAAAAAGGTCAGAATGCAACAAGACCCTACAGTGAATTATATAGAGCACTGAATACTTTTATGAAAGTAACAGCATTCACTCATTGCTGACACAAGCTAGTTTTGAACTGCTGTAAGATATGTAAGATAAGAGGAGATCATTCTCTGGAGACACCTAAGCAACTGTGTAGTTTTAGATATTAAAAAATTTTGTTTATCCTTGCTTGAAGATACCACATGTTTGGTTGTTTTAGGAGATCTTGGTTTTTTTGAGTGGAGGTGACGTGAGTCAGACAAAACTGGTTGTGGTAAGTCATACATTTAGTGAAATGTCGTAGTCATAACATCAATGTTCCTAGTAACTAATCTTATTGATACCATTGAAACCACTGAAGTGTTGGTTTTCTCTGACTTGCATAATACTGTTCTGCTGAGTATCGCATAAAAAACCTAAATCTGTGATACAGTGTACAAGACATATTAAAAACAAGCACTTTATTGTATGGATGGTTTAAGAGTAGTTATGGAGGATTTACGGTCAAAACAGAGAGGAAAGGCTAGAATAAGAAATGAGCTATGTGCTTTTGTATGGGTCCTTTATTCCTAGATTTGAATGCCATTTCAATATTGATTACTTCCAGAGTGAGCTCTAATAAAAAACCAGAACTGGCACTTAAGCTTACAGAGAATTTCAAAAAAGCATCAGAAATACCATGGTCATGAAGAAATAGTACAACCATGAAGAAACAAAATAAACTTTGTTAAACAGAGCTTTCAACAGACGTTTCAAAAGGAGAAGGATTTTCAACTGTCACCAAACAGCGTCTATCAGACTCCTGCTTTTTCATCAGTCAAGAGAAGCGGATATTGTAAGTATGCAAGATTGCATCTAAGAATGTCTTTATTTCCTCTTGATAGCAAGCTGCAAGATGATGAATATCAGTTATATGATTAGATCAAGAAGTGTAAATGTTTTAACATGGTCTATGCAATTTTTGCTGTTATTTCTGATAATGCTTACATCAACTCAGATTTTCAAACCATCATTCACCTCTCTTATGCCTATTATAATAGTAGGTTGGATGGTGACAGTCTTGGGTCTGTTTCAGACACTTAGAAATCTGAGAGGATACTGAATACTGAACGTTGGCAAAGAGCTCTTTTTGTTGCAATTAACACAAAATGAGATGGCCTTAGAAACAAGGCCTTGGCTCTTCTTTGTGAACATTAAAGAGTATTATTTCAAATAATTGAATACTACAGTTAATCTTGGCATATCTGCCTAAATGCTACTGAGGATATCCCCATAATCTGGTAATTACAAAGGCAAAGCCTTAGTTATCTAATTGTAGCTGATAATTCCAGAGTTCTAGTGACGGTGAAAAATATACTATGAAAAATTTCACTACAGGTGCTTTTGAGAGCTTTCATTCCTTTTAAAGAGGGAGAAAAAAAGCAAAAGTGTGGGTCAGGTCCTTAAAGGTTGTTTGGCACAGCACCTTAATTATCTTTAAGTGCTAGATACTTCATGTTGTAGACAGCATTAAGCAAAACCTGTGGGAAAGCTAAGGAAACCACTTTTGGGAAAAAAGTGGTTGTTGTGTATCTCAGTATTTCTTTGCATTCCTTTTCCTATATGTAAAGTCAGCCCCAACTTATTTCTGTTTTATTCCTTTGCTTTACTTACCCAGACCTCCATGAATTCAACATTTTTTGCATTTCCTTTCATGTGAGAAAAACTTGGACTTGAGAAATTTATGCCTCAGAGTAAGACTGGTATCCTTTTTTTCCTGTCTTTGCTTGCACTAAGTTCTCTCTCAGTTTATAATCCAAATGTTGTTCTAGACTCTGAGTGAGGAATTAATGTCCTCCTGCACATGAAAATCTGCTCACCTATCATTATGCTGAATTTAGAACACACTATTCAGTACTACAGTCATCAGTTTGCCTATGTTTCTATGCTTGTAGTCTGTCATCATTTGTATCTTCTAAGGGTTCACACTTCTTCCCCTCAACAAGGGATTGTCTTTTCTCTTCACTATCCCTCAGGCTTGTCCTGACACTCTTCAGAGTTTTGTCCTTTTAACAGAGTGCCTTCTATCATGGATCCAAGAATGAAGAAAATGCGTTTTCATTTTTTACCTGTTTGGCATTGTTTGTAATTTTTTTTTCATTGTTTCCATAGATATGCTTGTACAGATGCTTCAGAATATATTGATTTCCTTAAGGAAGAAGGTAAACCAATTTTGCCTTTGTCTCTCTGATACAGTACTTATAGTACATAACCAGATATTGAAAGCTCATTCTCAAGGCAAGATTTATTGATATCAACATCCCAACTAAACTGCCTTTTCTATGTGCATAGATAGAACAGATATAGAGATCTATCTGTCCTAGGGATTGACCCTGACCTAAACTAGTTGATGAATTATAAACTCTGAAATGACATCCTGTCAACATCTAGAGCAGGATAAAATCACCATGTTGAGGTGGCACTGAGATGGGACTTTATCTTTCAAAATGGCAGGCACCAGCCCCGTCCCTTACTCTCTACCCCCTTTGCAGTAGCTCTTACATTTGTCATAGCATTATTAAAGATTAATTGGGCCAAAGAGACAGGCTGAAAAGGAGCATTAATCTGTGGCTGTGTGGTCAGAGAACTCGCTGGGGAGTGACTGAAAATACTACTCTAAATCCCATTTATGTACTTTGTCCAGTAACTGTGCTTGAAACAGCTTTGGGAATCCAATTTTTCATTTTATTTCATTTCATATTTCAAATTTTATTTTCAGCATGAAAGTCTTATCCATGAAGTACCAAGTCATTTTTTTTTTCTGGAGTGAAAACATTATTCAGCTTATGGTGAGAAGCAGAAGAAGCCCAGGCAGCATAGGAGGCTGCTGAGCTCCAGCTCTGAGGTGTTTGTGGCACTCTTAGTAACTCCAGCACCTTCAAGTACGAATTTGAAAATGAGCATTTCCACATAGGTCAGAAAGCAAAAGACAGATGAAGTATGAAGCCATAAAGGCAGTGCCCTCCTCTTCCTTACCCATGAGAGGCCCATCATGTCCTGTCTGGTACCTGTGTACCAGGCCTGGAGGGCACCAGCAGGTCCTGTCTGGCCTCCCCCAGGCAGCCCATGCCCCCTTTTCCACCCAGTGGCTGGCTGGGCTATGTTTTTGGTGTGCTTGTCTCAAGTCCTGCCCAGAGGTAGATGTTAGGCCCCCATTGCAGCTTGTCTTCAGTCTGGCTCCTCTTGCTCCTGACAGGGCTGCCTGGAGGGCCCAGGGCAGCTGGTGGCAGCAGCCTGCTCCTGCTGATGGGTGCTGTGACCATACATCTGCCTCTTTCAGGTATGTCTATTTCTCATTTTGAAGAGGTGGCCGGCCTGGGAGGAAGGGTATTTCTGTGGCAGAACCCATGAAGGTGCAGAAGAGCGAGAGGTGAGGGAGAGGCCACCAGGGCAGGCAGTGTGAGCAGGCAGAGGTGCCATTTGTGTGCGAGGCCCTGCTTCAATCATTATATGAGCATTTCATCTAATGACAGTTTAATTAATAACAGACCTTTCAGCAATTACCAGGAAGAGGCCCTTGTGAAGTTAAATCCCTTTCATGTTACTACCAGCCCCAGAAACCTGGTTACTGAACAGGGATTCTCAGTGTCAACGTGAGACAGGCTGCACAGGACATCCTCCTGGGCAAGGAGATGCCTCACAGAGAGGACTTCAAAAAGTGGCTCTTTCTTCTGGTTATGAGAGCATCTGACCTGGTGATCATTAACTCTGGCTCCTGGGACTCACTGAGAGGCTGTCCTCTGGCTGTCCTGTATGGAGCTAGTGTTAGGGGACTGGCTCCCCTCGGGAAGGGTTCTTAGCATTGCTAAAAGAACCCCAGCCCAAAACACAGAGCACATGCATGGATTAAAGTGCAGTCTGGCCGGGGAAGCTGAGCACCTCAGTCCTGTCAAAATGAAAAGTCTGATGTACAAGGCTTGCCCTTTTGAGGGATGCCCATCAAAGGCACAACCCGTGGCATTTGGGTGTTAGTTAAATGGTGTTTTCAGGCTGAGTAGATAATTCCTTTCTAAGCGTCTGTCTCTTGCCTGGATCTATCCTAGGTTCATACTAGCTGTCATTTGATTGTTGCATACCTCCTAAGGGTTACATTTTCTCCAAAGGACTCACATAATAATCTATTCAAAAAAGTAATCTTTCATTGCCTCAAGATAGGCAAACTCTTTTGTTATTGTCATTGTGAATCTCCTCAAAACTTTTACATATTTCAGTCTTTAAATGCCCTCTTTTATTCTTATTCAGGAAAGTCTGGATTTGATAACAGTCCAGGATTTTAGTGTTTCCTTTTATCTAAAGAAAAAATGTCCAATGAGCAATATGGTAGGTTTTATCCCTTTAATTACAATTTTGTTTTCTGAAGTAGAGCAGTGAATTCTTGCTAACAATATATAATTGAATGAAGTAAAATCATCTATAACATTAGTGTTTTAGCAATTCTTGAAGTAAAAATACACCTTTTTTAAAAAAATAAAAAAGCTCACCTACTACTTTTAAGCCTCAGTAAGAACTGTTCATGTTTTACAATGGTCAGCATTTTTCCTGTATTTTTATGCATGCAATGTGTCATCACTTTGTGCTTCTTTAGGGCTTAGCAATGATTTCTTAAATAGTCCTTTCTAGCTCCAGCATTCCTTTAAAAAATTACTTTTCCTTCCTGAGGCTCCTTGGTAAAAGGCAGAAGGTATAGTGGCAGAAGTATTATAAAATAAGGCAGATGGCATTTCAGTTTCCAAGAATATAATCAAGCTTGCACACAGAAAGCACCCATAACCCAGTGCATTCAACATTCTTTCAGTATGTTGAAAATCAACCAGACTTTTCCATAATTTAAGAAAGTGTCAGTAAAATAACATACAAATAAATAGAATAATTCCAAACTGTGAAAACTTGGAGAGACCAATAAATTCTCTGATGTAAGGACTTTGGCTGGCTGATGCTTTTGAATGACTTTCCAATAACTATGTTTAAAATTCTCATTAATTCAGAGACTGTAAGTAATTCCAAGTACTGAAACATCAAGATACAGCGAAGAGTTGAACTGACTCATCTATGTCCCCCCAATCACTTCCTTTGGGAACTGTCAATAAGATGATTAAATCAGTTTTGAACAATCATAGTTGTCATTTGAGGATAGATTTCTACACCGTTGAGTCTAAAATAAATGTTGTGGCAAAAATGTAAATACCTTTTCAGATCAAAGGGTAATTTAAGTGTTTGGTGGTTTTCTTTAATGATCTCTAGCATAGTTTCAAGACTGATCTATTTCACCAAAGAAAACTGGCTTACAGTACACTTTGGAGAAGGAATAAAGTAGGTGCTACTATGACAGGGTAAATAACGCTGGTAAACTACCATAATCAGCTGTATTTTTAGGGATGAATATAATGGTATTAGATCTGAGATTCCAATTTCTAGACCAGGCGAAGAATATTAATATACCTACAGATGCAAAATTAGTGTCTTCAATGTAAAACATTAAACAAGCAAGATGTTCCTTGCTTGTTTTTCATTTTTGTAATGTTCTTACTAGTCTCCGAACTTGTCCCTTGCAGTCTTTCCTCTCCCACTTTTTCTGTCAGGACATTCTTGGATTATAACTCTTTGGCACGATATATATTTAAAACCTATTCATTTTTTATTAATTCTTTAACACTGTGTTACTAAATTGTATGCAACAAATACTGTCAGCCTTATATAAAATACAGTTGCCAGTGATGCATCTTGAACATGCTTCAAAATTGGATAGTGTTTATATCTGATTCTAGGCTGTGCTACAGCATTGTTAGGCAGAACAGTTATTACAGTACAGCACAGTTTGTATATATGGATGGCTGTTTATTAACCCAAAGATGATATTTTAACAAAACCCTCCTCCTTAGTTCTGCTTAAACTAAAGGTGCTTAAACAACTACCTTCAAATATCCAGGACTGATTTTTCTCTTCCTCGAAACAGAACATAACACTCTGTACTAATAAGCTAATTCAGAAAGAGGAAATCTCTCATCCATATGAGAAAGTAAACTAGTATTTGGAAGATATGTACATTAATTTGAAGCTGTACTGGTGTGAGGGGGAAGTTGAAACATTTAACCATATTGTTTTTGAACAATAATATACTTTACCAACGAAACGCCATCAAATAAATTGTAAGGTTAAACTGGAACATCAAGGTTAAACTATGACACCAATAAAAGAGAGTCAGACTCCACCTGGTCCTCCATACAGCATCTGTAGGAGACTTTTTGTCGTTAACCTCAAAGCACTGACTTTTAACTGTAGTCCAAAAGGGCCTGTGTAGCTTCTTTCTGTGACTGTTCCTCCAAACTACTTTCTGCCAGCCTGGAAATTGTGCAATCACATTGTCCATGCCTTTGTTTACAGCGTATTTAATCTATATGAACTTCATGTCTTTTGAAGAAAGTCTGTCATTGCTTTTTGTTTTCCTCCCCTCAGATACTGAAGGAAATCTCTTTGCACAATGGAGTTTAAGTCTTCTGTACAACTTCTTGCAGAGCTCACAGCCTGGCAGACAACAAGAACAGTGAAGAGTGTAAGAAACTGAAGGCAGTCACAGGCAGAAACAAGCAGGTAGTCTGGGGACATCTCCAGCCTGCAGCAGAGGAGGAAACTCTGGTTACTTCATGACACTTGCAACTAGTTGGGTGGGGGAAATGGGTTTCAGAACATATGCTTCCAGCTTGCCGCCAGCTTTTGAGTGAGTAGGTAAGGCCATGTCCAGGGACCTGATCTCTACAGTTAGCTATCACCCAGCTCTGAGTGTTGCAGTAATTTTTGCCACGTGCTATTACCTGTAGCAGCGGTCAGCACACTGATGAGAAGACTAGGGGAATGTTTCTTGGAAGAAATAACCTAGAACTTGCTTCTGCTCTAAAAGCACAGTTGCTTAGGAAAGAAACACATATAATGGGAGGCAACTTTTAAATCACAACTAAACCATCCACTTTTGTTGTTCATTTGGCATATGTACCTGGCACATTTCCCTTTTTGTTCACCTGTTGTGTTTAAACACCCCACATTTCCCAAAGCCCTCAACCCCAGCCATCTCCCAGAAGACCGCAAACAAAACAAAATGGCACTGATCAACTTGATAAGCAGTCCTAGAACCTAAGCATCAGTAGCAGCAAAAGGCATTATTTAGCTTTCAAAAATACTGAATCTATAAGGCCTCAGATGTTAACTGGATAGTTCTGATTATATATGGTTAGAGAGCAGTGGTACCACCTGGCACAGTTCCTTTCTCACTTGGATATCTACTTGCTATGGTCTCAGAGATAATTAGATATCAAAGTGGGACTTATCAAATCCAATAACTTCAAATACTTTTTACATTTTGTAGTATGAAGTTATGAAGCATAAACTTATTCCTTTACTCCCAGTTATATCTAGATGTAAATCAGGAAGTAAACACACAGAATATTTATTGGTAGCAGTGCTATGGAGAGGGACTTGGAGGTCCTGGTGGGTGGATAAAAAGCTGGACATGGGCCAGCAATGTGTGTGTGCAGCCCAGAAAGCCACCCATATCCTGGGCTGCATCAAAAGAAGCATGGCCAGCAGGTCAAGTGAGATTATTCTCCTCCTCTACTCCATCCTCGTGACACCCTACCTGGAGTACTGTGTCCAGCTCTGATAGAGGAGGAGGACCACAAAAATCATCAGAGGCCTGGAGCACCTCTCCTGTGAGGACAGGCTGAGAGAGTTGGGGTTGTTCAGCCTGAAGAAGAGAAAGTTCCAGAGAAACCTTATTGTGGCCTTTCAGTACTTAAAGGGGGCTTACAAGAAAGATGGGGACAATGTTATTAGCAGGGCCTGTTGTGATAGGACAAGGGGTGATGGTTTAAACTAAAAGAGGGTAGATTTAGACTAGATACAAGGAAGAAATTTTTACAATGAGAGTGGTGAAACACTGGTGGTTTTGCAGGAACAGGCCATCCCCACGTCCCAAAAGAGGGACAGGCAGGGAAGAAGATGGGCCAGGATGAATAGAGAGCTTTGGCTGGAAATTAGGAATAAAAGGAAAGTCTACAGCCTTTTGAAAAGGGGGCAGTCCACTTGGGAGGGCTACAAGGATATGCAGTGAGGATATGCACGAAAAATAAGAAGGGCCAAAGCCCAGCTAGAGCTCAATCTAGCTATTGCCATAAAGGACAACAAAAAATGTTTCTATAAATACATTAACAACAAAAGGAGGATTAGGAAGAATCTTCATCCTTTACTGGATGCAGGGGGAAACATAGTGACTGAGGACAAGGAAAAGGCTGAAGTACTGAATGCATTCTCTCCCTCAGTCTTTAATAGCAGGACTAGCTGCTCGCTGGGTAGCCAACCCCTTGAGCTGAAAGAACGGGGATGGGGAGCAGGAGGCGGCTTCCATAATCCAAGAGGAAAAGGTTAGTGACCTGCTGCACCACCTAGAGATACACAAGCCTATGGGGCCAGAGGGGTTACATCCAAGGCTGCTGAAGGACTTGGCTAATGTACTTACCAAGCCACTTCTCATGATTTACCAGAAGTCCTGGCTAACTGGAGAGGTCCCAACGGACTGGAGATTAACTAATGTGATGCCCACTTACAAGAAGGGCCGGAAGGAGGATCCGGGGAACTACAAACCTGTTAGTCTGACCTTGATGCCAAGGAAAGTCATCAAACAAATTATCTTAAGTGCCATAACAAAACATTTACAGGGCAACTAGGCCATCAGGCCCAGTCAGCACAGGTTCATGAAGGTCCTGCTTAGCAAACCTCATCTCCTTTTATGACAAGGTGACCTGCTTGGTGGATGAGGGAAAGGCTGTGGATGTTATTTATCTGAACTTCAGTAAAGCCTTTGATACTGTTCCCCATGTCATTCTCATAGAAAACTGGCTGCCCTAGGCCTGGATGGGTGTGCACTCTGCTGGACCACACNAAAACTGGCTGCCCTAGGCCTGGATGGGTGTGCACTCTGCTGGACCACACACTGGCTGGATGGCTGGCCCTAGAGACTGGTGGTGAATGGAGTT
>VZZY01006051.1:31113-50797 GCA_013400335.1 Eurystomus gularis | reverse complement strand
TCCTCTTTTTTTTTTTTTCTCAGGTAGTCATAAGTCTCAGCAAGCTCAATGACACATACAGGTAAAAACAAGAAAGACAAGTGGAAACTGAAATCCATAGAAGCAAGTGAAGCAAGTATTGGTTATATTCAGAGGGGTTGTTTCAGAGAAGTTTACAAATGCAGACACAAGTTTAGTCACAGACATGACAAATAGGGGAATAGTAGGAAAAGCTTGTTTAGAAACACCTACTAAAAAGCTACAGAGAGAATAAGCTGGGATAGAATAATACTCTTGTTCTCATCTACATTGGAGGTTATGGAAGTTAAACTGAGCTGCAAATGAAAGGGCTGTGTATTTTGGAACATCCTAAAGCCAGAAAGTCACTTTAACATAACCAAGAGCCTGCAGAGCAACACACAGAGAGATAGGTAAAAAACCTGATAATAGAACTGCATTTTCTTCAATTTACTGCCTTTTAAGAGGACTATGCAAATTATACCATTTGCTGGCCATCTGTATGCACTGGGCACAGATGGTAGTCTAACATACTCTCTCTTACAAAAGAAATCAAGCAGGTAGCTTTAACACAGCCATTTTAAACTTCTTTTTTTCTCAGCCTTCAGTTATTAATATTTAACACAATATTTGCTATATGTATACCTGTACACCCAGAACACATATAACACATGCAGGTTACCACATTTGCAGTCACTGATGACAAATGCAACCATTTACAATGATTTTATACTAAAACTCACTAAAGGTAAAAGTTAAGCATGACTGTTGTGTTAGCATTTGTGTTATCCCTGCTTGTACGCTCTACCACTGAATTTGTTGATAACAGGTTTAGAGAACATTTTAGTAAGTTTTGTGTTCTTCAAGCAAAAAAATGGAAGACTATATAAATCCAACAAGACCAAAACTTAACTTTCTCATATTTTCCTACAGCAGAGATTTTTTTAAGTGGTTGTTGAATTTTTAGCAATTTGTAACAGTGATCACAAGGTGCTGATTTTTTTCATAGGTGCCAGTGACAACAGAAGTTAGAATGAAAAGTGATCACATAAATCTTTTTAAAAATGGTCAAAGACCTGTCAAACTATATATGTCTAAAAAGACATTTTCCCAAATATTTATTCCTTCTGTAGTTGCTATGGAAAAGTTATACAACTAAAATAATACATTAAATCTTAATCTATGTCATGACAGAGCTCGAGAACACATATTGCACAGAGAGAGCAATGAGCTGTTACTGGAAATTGTTAGAACAAGACTGCATGTTTTGCCCAAATGCTGCTTCCAGCCCCAACCACTGGATGAGGAATATGGTGATGAAGGTCCTATGGCAAATTCTGTAGTCTGTAGGAGATGAGAACAGATGATTAAAGAATGTTCAATCTTATCTGGGAATGTTATCTCTCTATCTATTTTGTCTAACACAGACAGGGGGAAGAAAAACTTCTTTGTTCACAGTGATGTAAGAACGATTAACAGTTGCCCTGATTACTTCTGGCTAACTCATGCCAGGTACTTCACAGCAATGAGTCCCATGCAACCATAGTCCCGTGTTTCATGAGAAATCATGGAGTTTTAAGATGAGCTCTGCCATGCACAGTGTTATCTTACTCCAAATTTGATCAAAGCAGAAGCAATCAGGAGCACATATATGACTACCTAACATGGGCCATTTCATGCTCAGACCTGCAATAAGAATGTCCTGAATTTTATCAGGTGTTAAGATCCCCACAAAGTTTGCTTAGGCTTATCAACAAATCAACACAGAATTGAAACAAAGAATGAAAAACTTCTACTGAAATGGTGAGATAATTCCATACTTCTCAAAGAAATTATGAGTATCTTATAACAAAGTATTCAAAGGAAAGTCCTTTAAGCACAAAGAAAATGCTTTTTATAATCAACCTGTTTTCTTTCAAAGTTAAATTCACAATTACCTGTAGAGCCTTATAAATCAACCTGCTAAAACAAATGAACAAAAATTCCCAGAATTCATTTTTAAAAAATCTAGTCCCTGGAAAATCTCCAGACCACTAGCTAGCAAGACAGTTAATTGGTTACGAAAGTGAGGTGATTGTCCAATAACAGATCATTAGCAGAGCTTGTATTCTGATTCACATATTTACTGTAAGAACTCAACTTCTTAAATCAAATTAAATAATCATTCTGTTAAGTTTTCTGCTTATACTGGAATAAGCAGTAAGGTATACTGCACAAATACAATCCTGAGGCACTGATGTAAAAGTGGACTGTTTGATGATGCCCAGTAGTGCTACATTTCGGTCATGTTCAGTAATATGTGAGAAAATTTCCATGCATAACATCACAGAACACTTTTGTTCAACTGAGACATCTAAATATAATTATGTATATCCCTAGAGGGATCTATTATGCAGCAGCACTTTAGTCAGAAAAAAATTGCACTAATACACAGGTACTAATGCACTGAGAAAGACAGAACCTGGTCCTGACTCAGGCTTTGTAATCTGTAAATCATTCAGAGGTTCATTCGCTTGATTGTTTGAACATCTCAATTGTTCCAAGAAATGTGCTCTATAACAGCAATATGCCAAAAGAAATACTTACTTTAAAACACTTTCTTTCAGACATTTCAGTGTTTATCCAACTACAAGATAACACAGATGCTGAGGTCATACACTGCATTGTTTTCAGGCAGAGCAGTGCTTCCTAAAATACTAGATAATTTTATTATTTAACAGGAAACTGGGCACAGATTCTTAGTCAGTTTATGAGCAATTCCTCAAATTCATCAACTGCAGCAGCTCTAATCCTTTTAGTATTGGATGATTCCAGGAGGCCTCTGGTACAACACAGAAAATACTTCATGTTCAAAAACTTATTAAAAGGAGGTTCAATATGTTAAATCAGGCAGTAATTTAATTCCTGTCCCAGAAAAACAGTCAAATGACATTTCCATAAATTCCAGTTAGGCTATATTAATACTCAGCAGTTTTGCAAATCAATATACTTGTTTTTGACACTTAATAAAGAAATATGTTAATCTAGAATTTCATTTGTTAAGCGAGAATAGACGTGTAAAACACACAGGAACTCACATGCTATCAACAGAAGTTAAAACTGGCAATGAAGTTATTCAAGTTTGAATAAATAAATTTTGAAAAAATTAAGAATTTAACTGAAAATTTAATATAGAGTTTGATGAAATTTCAATGAACTATCTGGTAAGGTTTTTTTCTTCCTTTTAGTTCAATATAAATGAACTACTATAGATGATACTATAAATATGTCTCTGTTAAAAGACATTCCAATTATTAGACAATCAACCTTAAATAGTTTTGTCTTCTATTATTGTAAAACTCACATTTTTTTTACAAAAAGTTTTAGCAACCAATTACATTGAAGAGTCATTGGTTTTTTTTGTAGTGTAGCCCTTCCATTCAATTTATATGAAATATGTAACCAGCAAGTGGTTAAAATGTATTTCAGGAAGGCCTTTTGATGTAAATGAGTATGAACTATGATTGTGCCACTTTAAACAGGCACTCATAGACTGTGTTATACATACTACATTCATGTTTGATGCCGGCTGTATTAAGCATTTATGTTTTATTTGAATTAAAATTTATAATCACATTTGTTAACATGGGTTAAAACGTGAGTAAAAGTTTGAAAGCCTAGTTGGTGAATATTGAATAACTTCCAAAGAGCATCTACATTTTAAGAAAACATTGACTACTTCTGGGATGTAGCAGAAGTCTCCCAAGATCCCAGTTTTTCTATGCCAATTACTGAAAGTCTGCACGTTTCGGTGAAGCAGGACACCGTTTCAGAATTTGCCATACAAACAGTATTATTTCAGAATAATACTCTTCATCTTGTTGGACAAGAATCAAAAGGGATCAAAACTACTTTTACACTTCCTTGGCAATTCAAATTAAAAAGACCAAGAGCTCTGCCCCCCTCCAAGGGATTATTATTTGCAAAACTTGATAGAACCGAAACACCGCCATAGCTGAAGCATAGATATCATGCTGAAGCTCTGCCAGGTAACTGACAACAAGATGGTGCTTGTGGGGTTGGTGGCTTCCAATAATCCAAATCCCTCTCTACAGAATGAAGAGAGCCAGCAGAGACTGTTGAGGCTGGATGACTATCAATCCAGCCCTGCTTTACCGTTGCTGTAACCTTTGGCAAGATGTACAGGTTTTGTTATCTACTGAGGAAGTAGATCTGCAGTAACAGGTGCAGATCCAGCATAGCACTATATGGAACAGCACCAGGGCCCTGGTCTTCACTCAAAAAATGAGAAAAATGCCTTAAGACCATCTAATTTGTGCTTCTGCAGTGTGATGTGAGGGAGGAAGCCTGCAGGAAAAAAACTGGGCAGAAGAAGCAAGACATGGCAAAAGCCACCCATACTGCCTACTGGAGAAGCAAATTAATTTTAATTATTAAGCTAGGTTTGATCTAGGGAGAGACAGCTTTTACAATCTAAACAGAATCCTAAGAGCAATCTATCATACATGTAGCATAAGCAAAACAGAAGAGAAACATGGAACAAAACAGGGACAAATCCAGCCTGACAGTCTACACACATATAAATTGTGTGAGCTTCTCCCCACATGCATTTTCAGAAGTCGGAGATATTACTTGCATAGCAATATGTTTTAGCACATAAGCTGCAGGTAGGGTGAGGAAGGGTGACCACTGACTTGTTAAAGCCTTTGGCTCTCACTGATATGAAAGTCAAAACTGAAATCTTTGGGAAGTTAAACATGGAGAAGTACTGCTTTCATTTTGTTAAACCCTAATAAGCATTACTGAAGATTCAGTAACAAAAAAGATGTATCTATTCTATCCCACCCCACAAACAATAATCACAAAAATCACATTTATTTAATACTATATTGTCTGCAACACTTGACAAGCAAATTAAAATATAAAGAGCACCTCTACATTCCTGGCTTGCATGTTTATTATTGCAAATTTACTAATCTAAATGGTAAAATAATATGTTTTATTTTTCCTAGCATGTTCTTTCAAATTCAGTATAAAAGCTTGCATCTAGATTAAATTTAAGGTAGATAAAAGAATAAATACAAAAGGTTGATAGGGAGCAAAGTCTAGGGGAAGAGAGATATTTATCTCCATTTCACTTCAATGCACATAAGCATAACATTGCTTAGGATGTCTGTCTAAGAAAACACTGGGGTGATTCTGAATTTGGAAACGGCTCACTTTCAATTGTCAACCCCCACTCTGTGGCTTAACTTACCAAAACGAGTAGGAGATTTCCAATACTTGAAGTTCAAGAGTCTATTTATTAGAGAAGCCTTTGTGGGACAGGACCACAACATACTTACTAAATCAGCTCAAAAAAAATTGATCAGACTGGAAAAAACAAGTGTATGCACACACACGAACACACTGGGACAGAGAGAAATGTTTAAAAGGTAGGGGAGGGACAGGAAGACAGCAAGGAAAGAAGGATACAGCTCATGAGTGTTTGGGGAGGCAGAAAAATTAGATCATTCCTACAAGAAAGTCACAGACTCAGCACAGGACAATCAAAACTTTATAATGCAAAAAGTATTTAAAAATTAAGGAATGCCAGTGGAACAAAAAGCTTACTTTCTGACCTACTCCAGACAAAAAATGAAAAACAAAAAAAAAGAAAAACCCACAGCAAAAAAAAAACCCTGTTCTCTTCAACACAGGCTTCTCATATTATGATTTTTATAGTTGGAAAGGATTAAGAATCTTCAAAGAGCAGGTAAATATATTCAGAGTTTAGGTTTGCACAAGGAAATGGCAGTATCTCTATAAATAAAGCAGAAGGTGTACAAGAAGGTCTTCTGAGAATACTGATGTATCAGAACAAGCATTGATAAGATGTACTCACAGCTACTGACAATGCTTGGAGGCTTTCTTGTCCAAATTTGCTGATTAATCTCTCTTAAAGACAAGATACACTCACATCCTAATATGTGACAAAAATGTAAGGCCATAGCTTGGATAATATGACATAGTTTACATATTTTGCACCATAACACTAATTTTGTAGCATGAAAAACTGCACTAATTAGTAAGTAAATGGAAAGAGAAGAAATGCCTCTGAAAGGGATGATGCCAAATTGACCAAGTTTAAAGGCATATGTTTTATTCTTACTGGGTGTCCCTACTCCTTTTTGTCAAGGACAGGCATCAGAACTTGAAATTGATAGGTGTCTACAATGGCTACTTTCCTGCAAGTTAAGCTATGATTATGTAGAACATGTACCTTCAATATTTATTTTCATTTTTCCACAAGAACACGAAAAACTCATGAAAAATCCCCTCCTGTTTTACCCCACAGTAAAACATTCTTGTCTAGATTCTGATTTGCCAATGAGTTCAGCTCTATACACATAAAAAGGTTAATTCCTAAATCAGACCTTTGCTATCCAACTCAGTGTCCCATTTTTTGTGGCTTGATTTCAATTTTTTTGTTTTAAAACCAGCAACTGTTGAGAAGGTATCCTAGCTCTAGCCTTTAAACAAACATTTCCCATGCTGATCCTGTCAAGAATAAGAGGACTGTAAATTCACCACACTAAAGCTTTTCCCGGGACTCAGATCTGTGTTTCCCTGACTACAAAGAGCTAGATGGCATTGATTGCTCAACATAATTTCTATGATCCTGTAACAAAATCATGACTTTTTTTTTAAATTAAGACATGCACACCAAAGCAGATTTAAAATGCAATTCACAAAGATATGTATAATTCCCACAGCCTATTCTAATCTTCAGCATTCATATTCATTGCACACTAATCATCTGACAGACTTATTATTAATGGTACTGTAAAATGATAGTGATAGACTCAAAATTAAGTGGTCCCTGTGACAAAAAAAAAAAAATTCAACACCATTTATCAAATAGCAATTAAAGTCTCTGAATGGTTGATATACCTAATAACTCAATCTATGCTATGGATTTCATACTTTATTCTGCAAATCAGTAAAACATTAAAGTCTCAAAATTTAAAGTGGAGCTTACTGTAGACAATAGCAAAGCTTGTCTATCAGCTTTAGGAGGATTAATTCTTGCACCAGCAATCCACAGCACATTAGAATCAAGGGTTACAAGTCAAGCTATTCATGACAGTAAATACTTGTAATTTCTTTAATTTCTTCCGAATTACAACTATGCAATGTGGGTACATAAAATCTACCTGCTATCTCCAGCTACTACAGGGATTTTGTTTCATCTGCGAAGTACAAGCACTTCTTCTGTTCATTGCACATTATTTCCCTGCTGTTTTTGTTTGTTGATGAATAGGATCCAGAAATAAAAACCTGGTGAGAAATTAATTTGAAAGGCTAAATTTAATATTTCCTCTATTCTGGCTATTCTGCCCTATTTCTACTATAATGTACAGTGACTGAAAAGGAAAATAGTTTTCGATATTTAGAGATTCATGGGGAAAGGTTTTGTTGTTGTTGTTTTCCTTGTGGTTTTGAGAAGGGATTGTTTTTTTAAGTAATATAGGTCATACCCTAAATTTCTGTCAGCTTCAAGATATTGGGGATGACCAATGCATTATGTATCCTGCGTTACCTAAGATAGTCCAGGACAATGACACCATCTTTGATGCACTCTACTGCAATGTTTTTAAAACGTTGTTTCCTGTAACAGAGGTAAGTTTTGGATACGAAATACTCAGATGCTGGCCACATAGTTGTCCCACGAATATCCCTAGCACAATGCAGGTGCCACAGTTGGACCCTGGTTTCACTGCTCTGCAGCCTGCTGAAGAGAAGAAATTCTTCAAAGGAAGGAAAGGATGAAGAGTAACGCTACTATAATTGTTTACTAGCAAAGGCCTAGCAGAAATACAGGTGACAAAGCACAAATCAGGGAGGCTCCTTCTTTGTTTTAAGCCTTGTTTGAGTCAAATATCAGAAATTCCAAGCTCTGCACCAAGGCACTTTGCATGTCAAAGTGTCCTGTGTTAATTTAGGTACGTTTTGAATTTTTTTTTGTAAGACAGATTATGAAACTGGAACCAGATTCGTACTTAATTTGCCAAAATTCTTTTCTAGCACTTAATTTATTTCAGATCACTATGTAACATATCATGTTATTATGTAAGGTATGAGTAGCCAAAGCTCTTACTATAACATCCCTTCATCATAAGCTCTCTTCTGTTTCCAGCTCTGATTTTACAAATCATACAAGAATTGCTGGATTAGCATTAAAACAAACTGTAAGAAATAATAATAAAAACCCCCCCACTAGACAGAGTACTAAAATAAAAGATTACTCTGGCTGACACTAAATTTTTAGAACTAAAATTCTCTGATAGTTAATGGAGAAAAAGCAAATTTTCTTGGTTGTTGGAGCATGAAAATATCTAGTCTGACCCCTTATATTACCTCAATGAGCACAAAACTGTTTCATAGAAGCCTGTCTTCCAGAAAGACAATAAGTTCAAGATTTCAAAAATTGAAGGCCCTGTGAATTTCATTGGTAATAATTTCGAAGACTAACTACACATATTGCTAAAAATATTAAGGTAATTTCTCAGACTTTAATTTCAAGCCACTAGTACATTTCTTAGCTTAGAAGTCCTTTTAAGCAGCCATTTTACTGCTGTGAAAGGACATGTACAATGCAGTAAAACCATTATTCAGTCTTCTTTTTAATAAACTAAATCATCCTGAAATACTCAGGTCTCTCATTATAATGTACATTATAGTGTACTTCTTCCAGCCAAATCAGTTTTGTATCTCTCCTGTAAATCTATCAAGATTTCTGCAGTTGTCTTCCACTTTCACAAAAACAAAAAGACAAGGCAAGCAAAACAGAGAATAGTGAAAGCTTTCCTAATAAGCACTGATTACATTGCCTTTTTCTAGATTTCACAGACTGGTAATTTATAACTCCACTACCAGAAATACATCAACCACCAGCACAGAATTAAACTAGTAATGTAGCAGTTACCCTTAACAGCTTCAGTACCAGCAACACACACTCCAGTTGATAAGGCAATTAACCAATTCTCTAAATAATAACCCTTACATTAAGGTACAAAATCATAAATGGAGAGGTATAATGTGTATTCCCTTCTCAAGAAAATGAGGCACGCATTCTGCTTCTTCCTGGGAAATAAATGTATTAATTTTATCTTTATCTAAATTACCAACTGCTTCATGAGAAGACTGACTTGTCTCTGAAGATGACATCATCTACTGGCCTTTTTCTGCAGCCACTTAAGAGAGATCTCCCAATACTGCCATCGTTAAGTCCATGGGCAGTGAGCATGCCCCAGATCAGAGAAAGCAAATACAAACTCCTTCTCTTTGCACCCTTCTTTTCAGGTGAAGATTAGACTGAACTGTGACGTAGTAGGGCAGGAATGAAGTCTCCAGGATGTAAACCACAGCTGCTGCTACTCACAAAAGTACTGGAGCTTCTGGGATGGTTTGGGCTGCCACCTATAATCAGGTTTGTGTGCTTCCTAACCAGGAAGGCTGCCAGAAGATTAATGGTCTGTAGCTAGTTGCTATAATCAAAGTTTCTGATACTGTGCAGCAGGGAGAGAGAGACTGCTAGATAAATTTTTAGGACACTTTGGGAACATTTCTATCCAATACATTTCTCAATGTTAATTATTTTGCTGTCTCTTCCTCCTCCCCCCTGTCCTAGCTTCTAAAACAACATGTGATTTAAAAGACAGGTAGACCTTCCTAAATTACAGACCACTCTTGTGAGCTCTGTGGCTCAAAACAGCAAACATTTCAGCAGTCAGATGTCTGGCATATTCAAAGTTGGACTTCTAACTAGAGAAGAATCCTAGTATCATCTCTAGAATGAAGGTAACAAAAAACATCTACCCAATTCTAAAGCAGGTTCTCAGAGTATGTTCATTAGCTATAGAATTACTCTACTAGCTACAGATTTCTACTAAATTGTTTGATGGCATCATTCAAGGTATTATATTCAACCTATAAAGCTTGGCTAATCTGAAAACTCATTAATGAATATACTTCTAGCCTTACAGTGTAGTCAAGCACCAAAAAGGGTTGAGGATTTTTTCCCTCAGCTCTAATAGTACCTCCCATTTTGAGGGTTAATCTTTAGTTAATGAATGGGATTGTAGGGTTTTTTCCTTGTTACTGAGAAAGAAATAGATAAAACCCACAACTATTATTGTATCATTAGGGAACTATGTAAAATACTTTTTGTTTCAAAGAATGCACCTAAACCTTTAAAAATGAACATTTTGCTATAGACTGAAAAATAAATATCCCCCAAGCACAACAATGTGATTTTTCAAGAAGTGAGACATTAGTAACCATTAATAACTGGACTGATTTTCCATTAGACACAGAATTATCACCTTGTGCCACTAATTCCCTGTCTTTCACTAACAAATTAAGATAACATATAAAATAACAGAGAAATAATTTCTTGGACTTCATGTCCAAGACATTATTTAGAAAATGCTTTTGATTTTCTAACTATATAAGCTGCATTATAAAAAATAAAATCTGAAGACAAATTTCAAGTGGACAAAAAACCCCACAGATCATGTCAGGTAAGCAACAACATACAAGTTCTGCCTAATATTTTGAAATAGAGTATTTTCTGTAGTCCTTCTAATTATCATCACCCCTCACACAGCATTAAAGTATTTACGTATACCGCAAGTTAATGTCATTTAATTGTTGACCAGCACAAACACAGCATTCAGAAGAGACTGAAAAACAACTGGCTGCTTTTTTTTAAAAAAAAACAAAGGAGCGTGGTCATTAAGAATAATTACTTTTTCAGTGCAAAACACTCTTAATCTGATAACTAGTCCTTGTAATAACTTATGAAAAAGTGCACTTGAAATAATATGGGTAGGAAAGCTTGTCACCTCATACTTCAACTAGTTCTCCAAGCTCTGATGCAGGATCTGATCCAGAATCTGTTCCAGGTGTGTATAATAAAAAGGTCACTGAAGCAGCAATTGACACAACCTGTGAAGACTCTGCTTGGTGACAAAAACTGCTAGACTAAGAGACTAATTTATTTAAAAGTCTGAAACCAGGGGACTCAGGACAAGCTTGAAGACAATTCTGTAATCATTAAAAAAACAAAGGAATAGAAGGAGTTCTTCCAATTCTTCAGGCCACATTTGCCTTAAGCAAGAAGATAAGGGGACTGACAGAGGTAGCCACTGAGTAGGAAGAGATGATCTACTAAACCATGCAATGCTACCCTAAGACTGCAGAAAAGAAAAGCTTACATCTGTGGAAATCACAAAGCACTGCTTTGGGCACTTCCTCAGAGTAGAGAGATGAACAAAACACGGCCTTCCCTCTGTTCTTCCTGCAAATTTCCCATCCTGAACAGAGGAGATGCACTGCCCCTTGGCCCTGCCATGATCACACATTACAGCAGAACCCTCCACTCCTTTCCTCCCAAGCAGGCGACCCTCAGAGCCCCCCAGGGGCTCAGAATTGCTGACATTAGCTCTTCTCAGGGCACAAACCAAAACAAGTGAAAGTAAGAAAACTCAGGGAACTAGGTAGCTCGAAATACACATTAAGGAGAAGAAACCCCAGCACTGTACAGTTGCAAAGTGGCACATTAACCCTATACAGTCTCTCTTTGGCACCTACAAAAGATCTCCTTTGTCCTCCACCAGAGCCACCTGTGCACCAAGCTCCTGGGAGTGCTGTCTCCCACTCCCTACCCTTTCCCTCAGCAGCTGGAAACTTCCCCTGGCTGAGGGGATTCAGCAGCATGTGAGGAACACCACCTTCCCCCCAGGGATCCAGCCTGCCAGCAAGGAAGGTAGGTGAAACCATCACAAGGTGAATGGAAGTCCTCTCTTTCAGCTGCCTAATACAACCATTTACTAAAACACAACGAAGCAAGCAAAAGTGATTCTGTCTGTTATAATTACATCTGTTGGTTTAGGAGTAAAAAAAATGTCTCTTAGACACTGCTGGTGCATCAGAATCTAAAGAGGGAGTGAACTACAGCATTCTGCTGGGGCAGATAAGCCAAGACGCCTCTGTTGAACTGTGCTCCCACAATGCTCTAAAATTTGAGCTGAATAGTTTGGGGACAGTTCCAAGTACTACAATTCCATGTGCACTTTACCACGTAGTGCAGCTAGATGACCTGCTTATTGCAATGTACTGCTGTGTTGCTGTCAGTCCACAGTTTCCCCAAGAGGCTACAGAAGGGAAGCAAAAGTTACTTTTGTGACAAAAGCCTGCTCCAAATTTTGACTTGCTGATGCATGAGTCTATTTCTCTTGAACATGTATGAGGTCTCAGCACGTTATGCATGCTGAATAGAAGCTTTCATTAATAGAAGTGATACGAGGAACAGAACTCACCTACACTGTTCTTGGTAAATTTGTCAATCACAGAATCACAGAATGGTAGGGATTGGAAGGGACCTCAAAAGATCATGTAGTCCAATCTCCCTGCCAGAGCAGGATCTCCTAGATCAGGTCACACAGGAATGCGTCCAGGCAGGTTTTAAACCTCTCCAGAGAAGGAGACTCCACAACCTCTCTGGGCAGCTTGTTCCAGTGCTCTGTCACCCTCACAGTGAAAAAGTTTTTCCTTATGTTTATGTGGAACCTCCCATGCTCCAGCTTGCTCCCATTACCCCTTGTCCTATCATTAGACATCACAGAGAAAAGCCTGGCTCCATCCTCCTGACACTCACCTTTTACATATTTATAAACACTAATGAGGTCACCCCTCAGTCTCCTCTTCTCCAAGCTAAAGAGACCCAGCTCCCTCAGCCTTTCCTCATAAGGGAGATGTTCCACTCCCTTAATCATCTTTGTGGCTCTGCGCTGGACTCTCTCAAGCAGTTCCCTGTCCCTCTTGAACTGAGGGGCCCAGGGCAGAGTAGAGGGGGAGGAGAACCTCTCTCGACCTACTGACCACACCCCTTCTAATACACCCCAGGAGAACCTCTCTCGACCTACTAACCACACCCCTTCTAATACACCCCAGGATGCCATTGGCCTTCTTGGCCACAAGGGCACATTGCTGGCACATGGTCATCCTGCTGTCCACCAGAACCCCCAGGTCCCTTTCCCTTACGCTGCTTTCCAACAGGCCAGTCCCCAAATTATACTGGTACATGGGCTTGTTCTTGCCCAGATGCAAGACTCTACACTTGCCCTTGTATTTCATTAAATTTCTCCCTGCCCAACTCTCCAGCCTGTCTAGGTCTTGCTGAACAGCAGTACAGCCTTCTGGTGTGTCAGCCACTCCTCCCAGTTTTGTGTCATCAGCAAACTTGCTGACGGTGCACTCTATTCCCTCATCCAAGTCATTGATGAATATATTGAATAGTACAGGTCCCAGTACCGACCCTTGAGGGACTCCACTAGATATAGGCCTCCAACTAGACTCTGTCCCATTGACCACAACTCTCTGGCTTCTTTCCTACAGCCAGTTCACAATCCACCTCACTATCCAATCATCCATACCATACTTCCTCAGTTCAGCTGTGAGGATGATGTGCTCCCACGAGGAGGAAGATACATACTAAGCCTGTCGGCTGGATATACTTATCTCACTCATATATACCTACTGGGGACTCCACACTTGCTATTACCTGAAACACATGTGGTACTTAGAAATTCATAATTATTGTGATTTGATATTGGAAAAATCTTATGGAAGCATATGGGATATTTTTTGTATTTTCAGTTATGTCATACAACAAGTCTTTCCAACAGTTATTTTTGTTGTTACGTGATATTTGTATGATATCACACTATTCCCACGATTAATAAGCTGTTTTTAAAAATGTAGCAGCTATATAGCAATTTATTATTTTTTGTTGGCTCTAATAAAAAGTGATGCAGTAAAGCTCTGCAGACAGCTGCACATAATTCCATCACTACAATATTTGGGATATATAAATATGAGTAAATTCATGCTATACATTATTAACATACTATTTTGATATCTTTATTTTATTTCATAGACTCGGAAAGAATCAGATTGACTAAATATACCTATCCTCAAAGAGCAGCTCAGATAGTTATTTTATATTACTAAAAACTAGGATTTTTTCTAGCCTCCATATTTTGAGGCTTTGTTTTTAACTGATTTTTTTCTGGAAAGCTATCTTCTACCCTCCACAAATTATGTATCTGGAAGTAAAAGACGAGATTTAATAGAATTCTACAGATAACTAATTTGAATTGTCCTTACATACATAAAGCTTTCAATTTATTGAACCACCTGTCTTATTCTATATGCAGAATGCTGTTGGTCATTAGATTATATATATACACATATAAATAGAATACACACATACAAATAAAATATACTTATACACTTACGTGTGTATAGTGTGTACATACATTAGAATCTCCAGTTTTCAGTGACAAATTATTTGTGGTCAGATTACAATGAAAAGCTAAACTCTCATGCCCTTTGAGGTATTGATGAGGTACCCAAAATCAGTAGAGCAATGTCTGACACATGAAAACTATACATAGTATGTTACATAAATAAGGTAGTAAGATCAGCAAGACTTTGAAAATTCAAGAGTATTTTACTAAAAGATATGTAAATCTGTAAAAGGAAAAGACAGTGTTCGTTTATTGCTACGTATCAGTTGTGATCTTTTATAGTTTGGTCTACAGTAATAATTTATAAGTTAGTTATAAATTTTACATGGTTGCTCCTATTGCTATTTGTACTTTAGAATGTGGGTTATCTAGTAATTTATGTAATCACAGAAAATATTCATGTGGCTCAGTAACAGAATAAATACCACTTATTAAAATAGCAAAGGCTGTAATTTATCTTTCACTATCAACTTGTAATTCCTTTTTATTTCAGAGTTTTAGTAAAATAGTTCACCATGCTTATTTCTTCAGAACGAAAAAGTGGTAATTAAACAGAAGTTATTCTTACACTGTGTGAAAACTCTCATGGATCCCCAAATGGGAAGTGAAAAGACTGCAGCAGAGAGAAGAGGAAAACAGAGTGCACAGACATTCGTAGACCACAGAACAAAGTAAGGTAACATAATGTGAGAAGCAACAGAAAATAGTCTAGTTTCACTTTAGGCCTAGCCTCCCTAAAGACATTAGCCCTGCTGTAGCATCTTTCCACAGCTCTAGGCTATAGCCTGAGAGAATTCTGCTGATCATGGTAGTTTCTTAACCCAGCTCCAAAAATCATGTACTAATGTGTATGCGGGGGTTATCTTTTCAGAAGTGTTAAAACAGCTTTATATATAAACATAAACTGATTTTAAAAGATATTCTAAATCTATGCAATACACAGATAGCTTTGAGTTGTCAATGAAAAATATCTTCCAATTCATCTTATTCAAGGACATTAGTGTCCAGACTGGACGTCAGTCTCCAATCTGAAGAACACAACATTGATAAAATAAAAACACAGTACTTCCTTTCTTTATGAGGCACATACCAAAAATCTCCATTTGACTGTGAAAGGGACCACACCCAGATCACCCTTCATTTCTCCTAGCCATTGGTTGTACCACACCACCTGTATATGCTCCATTCTTCTGTCATAAGCTTCATTCACTTTTGCCAAAATTAGAGCCCTCACTGCACACTCCTTGCTTTCTGGTCCTGTTGTGTCTATGTAAGAGGCTCATCCTGTTTTGTTATGCACCATGACTCCCTATAGCAGTCACATGTAAGCAGAGCTGACAAGCTGAGACCTCATATGATAACTTGCTCCTCCAAAGCAGGTAGTGAACCCTAGACCCTACACTTCCCTGTTTCATCTTCTCATGGAGTGCAGTTCATGTTTCTTCTACAGTCTGAGAAAAAAAAAACTAAGAGCCACCCAGCCTGGAAAAAAATCTCCAGGTAAGCAAACCGAACTCAAATTTTTCACTGCTGCATTCGGCACATAGTCAATATCTGCTCAACGAGTGAAGACACTGCCTCAGTCACAGTGAAATTTATTCTTTTGCAGAGGACAAATGAAGACCATGGAAAATATAAAGCTTTGAAAGAGCTTAAGTGAGGCTGCGTGATGCATAATGCTTGTATAGGCAATCTCCAGAGACATAAAGTTTACTTTGAAAAATGTCAATGTCACTCCCAATGACTGCAGAAACTGCAGAAATCCGTAAAATATTCTTTCATTGTATTTCATCTGACTCACCCTGCAGTAAGTTGTCAGTGCTGCTCCTTCACTCTTCAGATGCAGTAGTAACTGGATTTTTCACAGACCACTTTCAAAGCTCTGGAGACTCAGTATTTAACTAGCAGAATCCATATTACAAAACTGACTTTACTGTGCTGGTATGGTCACGCCCCATTAGGAACTACAAACTCAGTAATGGGTGGGGAAACCAATAATGTAAATTCTGTAAAAGCTGGACTGCACAAAAGATTGAGAAAATGCAAGAAACTTCCTTAAAAAATCAAGCCAAAAATCAGAAAGATTAGGAATAACATGAAAGTAGACCGTAGCACTCCATGTAGTCAGTGTGCATTCATTTGCCTGAACCATTTAAAAGCAAAGTGACCAGAATGCTGACCAGGGAATCTAGGAAAGAAGAAAGAAGTATACTTTAACCTGGCTAACAGTCAGGGACAAACAATACCCAATTCTATTTCCTGACTACTGAACCTCAGACTAATATGTACATATATGTTGCTAGCATAGAGAAGAATGTTACAGTGAAAATCCTTCCACTTACATCCCTGAGGCCTTGGAAACAAGATGGAAGTACAAAGAGAAACAGAAACAGTACACCAGAAAATCCTAAAGGAGGACAAAGGAAGTCAAAAGACTTCTAAGAGATCCATGGATGCACAATGATTCATTTATCAGAATCTAGCAAACATTGTCTATTCATCTTTACTTTTTCCTCTTGCAACATGTGGAAATAGAAACTAACCTGAGGCAATAACCATGAAAAACTAAGATGTGTAGATAGCCAGGACAAAACAGACAAAATAAATACTGCCCTGGTTCTGGTTTTCAGATCCCACCCCATAAACTGGCACAAACTTTGAAGGAAGGTGATCTAACTTTATATCTCCCTTTTCAATTGCTGCCAAATCCTTGGAAATAAATAAAAAACCCAACACCCTTGGTATTACATACATATACCTATACCTATATCTATACAAATAAATACACAAATATACATACACACACTTAGATATATATATAAATTCAGCTGACAGAATATGACTGCTATACTGGAAACCTGTACTTTTCCTAAATCTTATGTTATTTGAATTATTTGTTTCAGCACTCAGAACTGGCCTCCTGAACTTAGTGCAATAAAGCAGAAGCAACAATTTCTGCAGTGATCCCACCTCAGCTTGCAGCTGAAAGGACAATATTTACTGAGCCACCTCTAATAACAACCTTGCTCTAAGTCAGTGGGCTTTTGCTCATCCACTTTCTCTTTTTAGCAGTCAGCATGACCTTTGGTCACAAGAGGAACCAGATCAATAGCATCAACATGAACTAATCCCTGCTGAAGCATTTATTTATTTTCCATCCTTTGCTAAACCAAGAAAGAAAGAGTTTCCCCAGTTCTCAAATTATGAGCCTAAGATGATACACCTCAAGTTATGTGCCTGGATAATTTAAATAGTAATCTGATTTTTTAGAGTTGAGTAAGATCAGTTTCCTTTGTCTACTGATCTACAAATTTCTGTAGTCAGAAACTGCAAAAACTCAGGTTTTGCAGCAATAATTGCTTACACACCAAATAATCTCTAAATAATGCACTGTTATAACTTTCATAGTTTGTAAAATTAAAAACTTGAGTGCATGTATGGTAAGAGGAATCCATGTTTCCTGAATTTAATCCTAATCCACATTTATTAATTGGTCATCCTACTGATGCATACAGCAAAAATGTGTCAAATTCTTATTCAAGTAGAATGTCCAAAAATTAGCAAAGTAGAATTATTTTTTTATTTTTTGACTTGAAAAACAAAGAAATTATGAACAATGCTGACTACACTGATACTAGATGTAAGTTTCTAATGTGTAATTGATTCTGCCATGCAAGAGAGAAAAATGCACTAAAGTATGTATCAACTAATTAATGTATTAAAGTAGTAAAACCACACTCACAGATGAAGATTTTCATTATAAATGGCTATACAGAATAGAAAAGTAGTACATATTTATAGGCAAGGTTGTAGGACAATAGATTTTATGTAATTTTTCAAATTGTATGCAGCCAAGATATTCTTTGTAACATAAAAAAAAGGTAGAACACAAAGAAAATAGATGAAGAGATCTTAAAAAGTCATCTAGTCCATCCTCTTATTCTGCATTGTTGTAACTGATGTCCTAAATTCATTAATTGAAATTCTTTGACTTCCTTACAAAACCTTTAAGTAATAAAAAAAACTAAGTTCCTGTCACTTACTTGCTTTGGAGATCTGTCCACTTCCCATTTTTTCTCCATTTGAAGCAGTAAAGAAATAGAGAAACTATTCAAAAGTGGCAGCTTAGTTTTCTAGACTTTCAAGGTTCTGGAAACTTACAAAGGATCTTCCTTTTCCCTGTTACCATGTCTTTTTCTCCACCATAAGTTACCTGTTCTGTCCCACTAATATTGCAGCATCCCACTTGTGTGGTCTATAACTTAGCATTGGTGAGAATATCTGCTGTGTACTCACCATGGTGATGTGAATATCTGAAGATAAGTGGAAACAATGTCTACAGTTCCATTTCTGTTGCTGGTGTGCTAAAGGATCCAACATTCCAACGTTACTGTAGGTAGACATTTTAAGCCCCAACAATCCTACATTTGTGATAGGCTAATTATATTTGGTCAACAAAAATTAGGAAGCATAAGGACATGATAAGAAGAAATGAAAGGAAGAAAGGAGGTGAGAATTCAGATCTTGATTTCTAGTTTATTAAGGAAAGCAGCAGAGGGCAGACTGTTCTACAGATTTGGGGATCCCTGAAATGTGTTTTGAGAGCTCATTCTAATACTGTCAATAAGGTGACCTAAATAGATGAAACAAACTAATAAAATCCACGCAATTTTCCCCTAGAAAGAACAGCAATTAAGGAAAAGGAAAACTGCATGAGCTTTTTAAGAAGCCTGCCAAAATCCTGCTCATTTTCATTCCTCAGCTATTTAATAATTCAGGCAGTACATTGCAGTCAAAATGCCCATTTGCCATTTCTGCATTTGTGTAAAGCATTAGTCAGTGCTTTTTAATAATATTGCCTGTCTTTGGAACTGTCATTGCCCTTTCTCATTTTGTTATTTGGAGGAAAAAAAACACTGATAAAATTTAATGTCTTGAAAAGAAATATGCAATGCTACCTCTGTACTTTGTAAAACTGTGCGAATATCCATTTTAAATTTCTAAAATGATGATTTACCATCACTCTCTAGTGAGGTGAAGCTACTTCTAAATAGCTCAGCTAGTTCTATTCTGCTGTTGTTTCCATTTGAATGGTTTCCCCTCCCTTCACTCTTTTAGGATATCACTTTCAGTAAATGAGTATCTAAATGTTATAAGGCCATCATTACAGAATATTATAATAGGTTGTCTTTTGCACATGCAAATATACATTTTGAAATGAAAACTGAGGAAGTTTGAATTTATGGTGGTTTAGCGTGGAATAGATTACAGGATACACAGGCACATGATACCATATGTCATATCTTTACTGACACTAACATTCAAGGATG
>VZZY01006051.1:5298-22148 GCA_013400335.1 Eurystomus gularis | reverse complement strand
TGAATAAGAAATGCACAATGGCTACATATTTGAAGGAAAAAAAGCCCCACGTTTCTAGAAAAAGAGATTTCTAGCCCAACAGATATTTTTTGCATTTTAATAACTGTAAAGGGTTATTTGTCTTTAAGCATTACAAAACAAAGTGCATTCAAGTGTAAAGTCACTTCATAAATAGGAAGCACAAGTGTGGGGACCCAGTGAGCCGCTAACCAAGGTAACTCACGTGTAAAGTACTTCTTAGGATGCATTAGATGTGTCAGCATATTTCCAGGCTAAGAATAGAGTGGAATAAGCCATTTGTTACTTTTTTTCATGAAAATAGATTGGAATTCATATTGCACATTATTCATGCAACTAGAAAACTGCAATCCTATGTGTTTTCAGTTTTACTGCTTTTCTTTGCCAAACTGACAGAAATCAATTAAGGTGACACATTATGAAAATCATTACATATAACAAATTCATAACTTCTAGAGGAGAAGCAGCACTAATTGCTCAACAGCTGTCTTAAACATTTATGAGTTACTGTCAAGTATGAAAAGAGCACAGCCTCTAGTTACAAAAAGACAATAATAGAGCCAGCAAAGATGTGTCTACAGTTGAGGCAAGTAATTCACGGTGACCTCAAAAAGCTCAGGTATTTTAATAATGTTATCTGCAGCAGGACAATGATCAGCAGGGTCTGACCTCCCAACACATACTCACATTCCCTTGGAGGATGTAAATTCATTCACTGCGTTCCTTCCTACCACAACTGTACTCCAGGCATCCAGCTTAGGTATGCCCACAGCTGGTGCAATGCCCCAAGAATTTTCAAAGTTTATATAAAGACTGGAAAAAACACATACCTGAAAATGTAAGAGTATTCAAACAATCTTGGGAGACTTGCTAATGAATTCAGAGAACTGCCCAAGTCAGATGATAATTATTCTCCTCCTTCTTTCAACAAATCCAATTGCATTAAAAGAAGTTTAAAACAGTACTTTTTTTTTTTTTTGTAATGTTCCATTGCCAGCAATTGTTATAGCTGTCATTGGAATATTCTTCACTTGCAAGTAGAAGAAATGCTCCCCTTATTTTATGACTGCCAAATCTTCAAGTTCTATATTAAACACATTATTTATTGAGCTATTTTTTATACTTGCAAATACTTTGTGTTCAGCTGCAAATATCAGTGGATACAGTAAATATATCCTGCTGTAAACAGTAGCAAAAGAAGGTCATAGCTCTGGAAAACCTCGCAGCTCTTGCATATGAACAAACAAAGTAAGTCTCATGGTATATTGAGAAGCAGAATGAAAGGCACTGTAGAACAAAAGGCAGTTATCACACCTGAGAAACTTGCAGAGGCACAGCAACATGCAGAGGAATTCCAGACAGGTAGGAGTAAAGGACTCCTGGGTCTGCTAAGACAGCTTTAATGTGGGTATCTGCTGATACTGAGATGCAGGAAAGTGGCTGCAGATTTGTGAAATAGCAGAAACATCACATTATATGGAAAATAAGTAGTCTGAAGATGCTAGAACTCAATATCAGATTTTCCTGCAATAGCAGGACAGTATTCTACAGCAGAAGACTTTGAGAAGACTGTGGAAAGGTGTGCTCAGTCTGAGACGATGTTGTTTCAACTTCCCTCTCTCCTGGTTATCTTCTCTTGTTAGAGCTCAGCAGAATAGCCAGGCAGATAACACTAGACTTCCAGTCCAGGAGCTATAACAAACATTACACATGCAGAGCTACAGAAAAACACCTAATGGTTTCCTAAAGTTTTGCAGAACATAAAAGTGCAGCAGAATATAAAAGCAGCATTTCAGCACTGTGAGATGTGGAGTACCTGGTAGCTTTATGTGATTCAGAGGCAGGGGAGGTTGCCCAAGTAATTGAAATTAGTAACAAAACACATTTGGAGAGAAGAAAGGAAGAGCATTTGCTTGTGAAAGTTTTTCCTTTAACGTGTTTCATGTAAGTAGCTTGAGGACTCTAGACTGGCTATGGTAATAGTAACAATGGGCTACTGGAGGCTGAGGTTTTCATATATTCATTTGTAATTTCAGTGAATGTTCAGCAGTTAACCTTGCCTCATCCTTCAGAGAGAAAAGACAAAGAAGTGACAAAGGAGAACATGTAAGCTTCCCACTCCCAGTTTGGGAGAAAGACAGTAAGAGAAACCAACAATGGGATTCTATAGTATGGATGATAAGGTTGGTAGTTGCTTGAACCAATGAGCAATAGTGATTAAAATTTGCCACTATGACTGAACTGAGTGTTAGTGAGAGAAATCAGAAATTTAAAGAGAAGTTATTAATATGTAGGCTTACAGAACCTCAAAACTAACATACAGATAGATATTATGAGCCAGTAATGCCTGCCTGAGACTTTGATATTCTGATACACAGTACAAGCAACTTATTCAGCCTTTTATTACCTGGATAATAAATAGTTTGTAACCCTATTAAAAAAGATCAACCCATCCGCTGTTTTCACTTACCGGAATACCACTATTTTTCTGTTCTGTTAATGTTCTGAAACAGCTAAGATCAAGACTGGAGACAGGTGGTAATTTTCCTGACAGGTGGCCGCATTACACAGCATTTTACCAGATCCTGCCCCCCTCCTCGAAATGCAAATGCAATCTGGAAGTATACAACTGCCAAGAATATCTTCTTTTCTCTTTGTGTGCATACTGTTTCCTTTTTCCTCACTTCGGAGAAGAACTAAAATAACACATAATGACGCACATTTGGATAATGAAATTTTTACAACCTCTTCTTACATTTGAGGTATGTGCACACTGAATCTACTTATCCCAAGATTTCATATACCATTTCTGTCTGTAGTGGAGCATTAAACAAATGTCTGTGTATGCCATTAGAGTGCTCAAAACCTGACTCTGAGAAAAATTTCCATGTATGCTACATATGCCATGCAATTATTGTAATATGTAGTCTAAAACCTATGGATCAAACCTTAGCAACAGTAAAGTATATGGGGGAAAATAAGATACAGGATGTACTTGGCTTATCCTTAAAACATTGCACTGTTATGTTGCTATTACAGCAGCACAATGCAAAACAGTAACGGAATCAATCCTGAATTCCTTACAATCCAGAAGACAACACATGAGAGTATCAACAGAAACATGGACACAAGTTTTCAGGCTAAATACCATTGAATTAATCAGTTTGTGGCTGAAGTGCCAGCCTGGAAATAAAAGCGTCTATGTTCTTTAATTATCTCTCATTAAAGACTGGGTCATATCACTTTACCACTCAGTGCCTCAGTTTCTTTATCAGTAAAACTGGGAAAGCTCTACTGATAATCATTTAAATCCTTTTGGTACTTGGTGATGAAAGGTCTCCCTAGGAGATACTGCTTTTTCCCCATTCTGTAGTGTTGCTTTTTGTAGTTTTAATTCATATTGGTATAGATTATAAAATACTGATTTAGAACCATTCTATTTGAAAGTCAGTGCAAACATTCAAACGCAAAATGGAAGCATTAAAAACTAATGAATCCTGTCTTCCTTTACATGCAATGTTTCTCAAGAGTGTCTAAACTTCCTTTTTAAAAAAACTGAGATCCAATAGAACGATATGATTCCCTGCACTTTGCTTGGTATTACGCTCACAGGCATTAGTTAATAAGAGACATTTTCTTAGTTTTAAAAGTCCCTGGAAGCCCAAGTTCACTTCAAGTAAAGGCTATTTTACGTATTAAACATGATGGAACCAATATGGATGCCATTTTTCCTGCAAAAGGATGAAGAAAATACTTACAATGGAGATTTTATGATTGTAAGAACAGTAGCTAGGCTAACAGTCCAAACTTCTATATGCAAAACCAATTTTCAATACAACTCTTTGCCCATATCGTAAAAAGCAAATATATGTTCTTGTTCAAACGTTTCATTTTATTTTAATGAGGAGAATAAAACCCGGAGGAAAATGCAGTCAAGCTATGTGGAGGTGGAAAATACAGCATCCATCTGGAATAACCGCATTCAACTCAGAAGAGCTGCTCTAGATTTACACTAGTGTCCAGAGTATTAGAAGGTAAAAAAGAAAAAAAACAAATGTGAGATGTGTTTATCACATTGGAAACAGCAAGCTTACAAAACAGTAATAACTACAACAAAACCTGATGAATCTCCTGGGTTACCCAGGGCTAAAGGAAGGAATCAGACAAGAAAATTAAAAAGATTAATTATTTCTTTGATTCAGCTTTTAACAAAGTGCATTGACAAAGGATCCTTTACATACTTTTTTTTTTTTTTTTTTTTGTGTGTGTGTTAGGTAGTACTATTAAAGATGGGGATACCAGAAACATAAGTTCAGAAACCAGCAGTTAATGTCCTGAATAAATTACTAGTAGGTTTAGATGATATTTACGTCATCTTTTGAAAGTAGCATAGGAATAAAGCAGAATGGATGCTAGCAACTCGCCACCCCGAAAACTGCATGGACAATAATACATACTTTTAAAAGCTACTGGAGAGGATCTGGGAAATTACAAAGCAGTAAATCTTACACTGGCATCTTGCAAACATCTTTAAATTAAAATAAGGAGTATAGCAACACAGAATTCAATCTAATCATTATTCCCTAAAAAATAACAGTAATTCCTTCCAAAAAGTTCACATGATATTGACCTTTTGGTGCTGCTTGGCCTTCTAAAAGGCTGTGAAACTGGACAACAATTTCCACATCTGTCAAAAGGCTGCAAACAGTGTCCTTAACCAGAAAACAATGGTTTCTGTCTCTGAAGAGACATAAAATAAGAGAAAGTACCTCCACTGATCAAAAATTATGGTAGGAAAAAAATGGTATCATTAACTGTCAACAAACTGAAAAACTTAATTCTAACAGACTCCAAAAATTCCCAGGAGGATCTTCAAGAAATCAAAAAACACTTAAAAAATGGACAGGAGAAAGGGGAACACAGTATACTTTCAATAGTGATTTTGACATTCTGAAGACAGTGTCATCAAAAACAATGGCCCTTAGGCTGAAGTCACAATATTCCAGTATACATCTGATAGTTCGTTACATTTCTTAATTTGTTAAAGATGTAAAGAGTTAAACATGTGAGAAAGTAATTTGGTTTATCAAGTTTAGTGAGGATCTTTAAACAGACCTAAACAAACTTGGTGAAAGAGCAAGATGATGGCCATATGCAAATTTCACAAATTCAACATAATTTTCACTAGAATAAAAAATAAGTATATTTGCTTATGCACATCAGAAGAATCTAAACTTGAAGCAGGAAATCTAGGAAAGGAATCCATGAATTCCTATAACTAACTGTATACAGATTGTTGATGAATACAATTACTGCAGTAAAAAATCCCCATGAGAGAACCTATATGCTTATGAGCTTTAATCTGACATGAAGATTCGCAGCTCAATTTCTCTTTAAAAGATAACTTTACAACATTCTGTTGATAAAAATACCCTCCTAAATTTCCAGAATCATGTCTGAATAATAACTACAGTGAGCAGTGACAACAACGCTGCAGGGCATATGTACTATGATTATGTAACCATAGATTGACTAAAACTAAAAAAAAAAAAACAAAAAAACACCAGCATCATTTCCATGGACAGTATAAAAATACTTACTTAAATAACACTTGATAGTGTTTTAGTTGGTCTTGTAGCTGGCTGATGAATAAGAAATATACATTTAAGAAACTATGTACGTTTCTAAACGGTTTTCCTAATTTTTTAAACAAAAGATGCTTGCACAAGCCTGCTCCTCCCAAAAGGTACTGCTGATTCTTCAAGCATCTTGAAAATATTTAGTACCAATTTCTCAGGCTATCTAGTTTAGGTAAGATTTTTTGTTATCGTCCAAGATACTTAATTATTTCAAAGCAGCAACATGGGCACATAAAATCTGATCTTCCATGTCTTTGATAATACTCTTGACTTCATTCATACCAGCCATTCATAATTTCATGGCATATTGACAGACTTTAGCTTATAATCATTGCTGGAACTATAGACAATATTAGTTCTTTCTATCTCCTGCTAAGGAAGAAGAAATGAAAGTAAAAATGAGAAACACTGAATTGAAACTTGGATTCTAAAGGTAACTCTAGCAAGCAGGATGACAGCCAATTATAGTTTTAATTAGGAATGTAAAGCTCTAATTAAAAGGCAAATTAACTGATGGTTTTAAGAGGTTTGGCTATTTTTAATTCAGATTTTATTTGGGAGATACTTTATATAATCCGTTTTTTTTCTTAAATTCAGCTAATTTTACATAACAATTAATTCAATATTTGCACTCATGTTTTAAAATACATTAAAATCAAGAAAACAAGTTCTTCTTCCTGCGTTAGCACAAAACTAACTCTAGTTCTTAGAGGATTATTTACTATATAATCACACCAAAGTGTTAAAGTAATGTTAAAGACTGTATATTAAAGGCAAGAATTCTAAAATATTACCAACTGCAAAAGTTAAATTCGCATGTGCAACCTTGATTTGCCAATCTGTTGTGTATTAATTATGATCATGATGCCAGCATGTAAAAGTCCAGAAGTGCAGTACATTTACCCTGGGTTGGATCTCTAAAACAGAGGTCTTTCATTCCCGTCCTCTACCAAAGAACAGACCTTGTAAAACTAAGAGCTGATGATCATACAGGTGAAGCTTTAAATATGGGAAATATCAGAAGCAAGGACAGATAACATATCCTTATGTAACTACTGATCTTTGCAAACTCAGAGATCTGTTCATACAGCTCTATAGCATGAACCTCATCTAGTTGTGCTTAAAGACAAACCAGTAACCAGATAACCATTAGGCACCAGTGGAATCCTTGTTTCCAGATAGCAAAGAGAACACCAAGCATGTAACTTTGCAAACATTCTTTCTGACAGTCTCCATCATTCACAAGTTTCACCTGTCTTGTTAGAAACTGCACCACATTATCAGAACTGCTGGTAAAGGACTTTTATGATTTCTCAGTTGCCAGCTTTCAGGATCTTATAACTAGGATCCTGAAAGTCCCCTATAACTAGAGAAGTAGAAGAGATCTTCAAACTATTCAGTATCAATGGAATCAGTGGCAGCAGTTTGGGTAGCTTTTTCCCTCATGAATACATTTAGTTGTACGTGATACCTCCTAGGAACAATAGGAAAACTTTCAGTCTCCCTGATGCTAGGGGAATAGGAGCAGACACTTTGATTTCTCTACTTTGCAAGCAGACAACCAGCTAGACTGTTTCATGAAATCAGTAATTTTTTTTTCTGCTCATGCTATAACATCAGTCTCATGGAAGATGGAAAAACAAACACAATGAACACAGTAGTTCAAAGAGGCTGTATTTCATTCTTTCATCCCATTTCCTCTAAGTGGAATGTCTGTGCCTTTTCCTTTCTCTATAGCACACAGCATGGCAAAGTAGACAAGGACACTGGTACAGCTCTTCCTCATCAGGCCCAGAAGCATAAGGTTGGTGAAGAGGCCTGACAGTAGCTGAAGCAAAGCTGGAGAGGTGTGGGGATAGCACTGATGCAGGACCAGTGGAAAATGAATGGATTGAAAGTGCAGACCTAGTTGTACTGTATCACAGAATCAAAGAATGGTAGGCGTTGGAGGGGATCTCTGAAGATCACCTAATCCAAACCCCTCGCTAGAACAGGATCACCTAGAGTAGACCATGCAGGAACACATCCAGATGGGTTTTTGAACCTCTCTGGGCAGCCTGTTCCAGTGCTCTGTTACCCTCACAGTAAAGAAGTATTTCCTTATGTTTATGTTGAACCTCCTGTTTACCAACTTGTGACCATTGCCCCTTGTCCTGTCACTGAACACCACTGAGAAGATTATGGCCCCATCCTCTTGACACCTGCCCTTTAGATATTTATAAGCATTTATGAGATCCCCCCTCAGCCTCCTCTTCTCCAAGCTAAACAGACTCCTTGTAGATTAGGTGCCCCATACTTCTATTAACTCTGTATTTCAGAGTTTCATTGGTTAGGGTAGGAACTTAGAAGGAAAATATTCACTCTTAACATAACATCTCTTAGTATGTTTCTGTGATGCCCTAAAAATGGCTATGGATAGCTAAAATAGGTAAGCCCTGGCGCTGGCTAGCTAAAATAGGCAAGTATGGTATGACATTCTACCTGCCTGTTCAGAATTAAATTAATTAATCGATCTGAAGTCAGGAGATAATTATTCGTCTAAATAAAACTAGTAAGGACTCAGTGTTTTTCTGTGCTCCCTTCGAGCATAGGTAGTAGCCTACTTCTAGGAATGTGTAGCGTACAGCATTATTTTTATTCCTTTAAAAATAGTTTAAACAGGGCTTTTTTTAAACAACTGGAAGATGTCTCAAGTCCTTAAGTTGTTCAGCAGCCCTTAAAATTACACTGTTTTCTTACTGCAGATATTGATTTTCTGGTGATTTTATTTACTCTTAATAGAAATTGAGAAACCTTCTTTGCTGTAGTAAAAACTGTCAGCCTAGTGAAATGATTTTTCTAGTTCTACTTTCAAGTACAAAAGAGTGATCTCTCAATTCAAACTGAGGGAATCTATCAAATGAAAGTTTTGCATTGATATTTCCCTTCATTTGAGAGCTGCAATGCTAGCAACCCTGAGCTACAAACTTCAGGAGCATAGGAGAAGACAATCTTAGGGGTGATCGTCACAGGAGAATTTGCTTCTTGTTTCAGAAAAGACTAGAGCTTGTAGTTGTGTTTTCTATTTAGCTGATACATCCTACCTGAGGAAGTTGGTAACTCAAAAAGCTTATGGCCTAGATGATCGTTTTCATTTAGGTGAGTTATCTTAAAAATAAATTTATGTCCATTTTAAAATGAAATTTTATTTTAATTGACAAATATATGTTCAAGAATGGCTATTCATTCACTTTATGCAAACCACACACTGCGGAGGCATGATCAAAAACCACAGGATAATTCACATGTGTTGTAACAGTGCTCATCACTCTGTTGTGAATCCATTTAAGGACTTCCTTTTTCTATAGCTCTGGAAAATATAATTCTGGTATTCTTAAAGAATTTTACAACCATGCATTACATTTTATAAGACTTCTTGACATTGGTAAATGCTTTTCTATTTTACAGATATAGACAGCAGAAACCAAGTTAAAGGCTCTATTTATTAAAGGTCGAAGGACTTGAAACGGCAAGTCTCAGGCCTTGCTAAAGATGAAACCCTTTATCTCTAAAAATTCTGTTTAGCCAGTTCTAACTCTGCAGGTGCCTCTATCCATCAGGCACCTTTTTGTATGAATGAAGCGGTATACTTACAAAGCATGCAAAAACTGCCCCATTAACAGTTCAGCATTTCTTGCATCTAAAAATAATGAAACAAAAATAAACGGTTACCCTGCTTAAAATAAGAGTGCTATGAGCACTGACCAGACCCCTCTCGGAACTACAGTAACTCTTGATTCTTTCAGTTCAGAAGGGCAGGATGTGGAGGTCTGGGGGAGAAGGCAAGACTCATTCATTAAGAGGAACAAGAAATCATGGCTAGTAGATTTTCAACTGGGATGGAGAGGTCTTAGGTTCCAGCCCCTACTATAGTCTTTGTGTGCCATCCAATATTAGGTTAATATAAAATAAATACATTCACTACATATGTGAGCTGTGGGACCAGACAGGCAGTTCTGAATTTAGGAGCTACTTTGACATTACCAAATCTATTTGGTACCATTTGATCTTCTAGTGTAAACTATTATTTTATGAAAAATTTCTGTGAAACAAACACATGAAACTATTATGAATTAGATACTTAATCTGTCTTGCTAAGATAACATGATCTACAAAAATGAGAATAACTGAGCTACTTGACCATCTTAAAACAAAGGCACTTGTGAGTGTCTACACAAACAACACTTAAAGAATCTGAAAAGGCTGGGTATTTCCCAGGTTAGAAAACTGAGCAGAGATGTTCAGAATTTGAGTTTCAGATGCCTGACTTCCACTTAAATCTTGCACTCCAGTCCAGTATTTGATCCTACAGATTTCAATGGGGCTGTTCTTGTGAGTAAAGCAGTGTGTTGGGTGAAGTCTTCAGGCTTCATGTGCTGTTATTTCCACAGAGTGGTTTTACAGAAGTCGCTCCCTTAACTTGTTAAATTCTCTATGTAAGCAGATTTACCACTGAGAGTGTATGCTCATATCTCTTAAGAGCTCACAGGATTTCTTAACAAAACTGTCTCACATATAAATTGGATGACTTGGTTCCTTCAGCGAGTAAATAAAAAAAATCTCTCACACCTTGAATGAGAAGAAGATAAACAACTCTCATTAAATAGAAATCGGAGAACAAACAAGTAGTCTGTAACACTAGTGTCATGCAAAGAAAGAATTCTGCACTCTAAATGAATAAGTAACATGAGAAATTGCTCAAACCTTGCAGAGGAAAAGGAAGAAAAGGACAAAATGAAAATGTGAAAGAATTGTAAATCTGCAAATCATTTTGGCTTGGAAATATTGGGGAAAAAATGTTGACATGTACAATTATAATTCGTCAGAAGTTCAGTGGCTCAACACATACCAGTTGGAAAGACAGTGCTACTTATGCCCTGTTTATGTACTGATGGTTAGGTTACTCTCCACAGTGGAATAATACATAGGTAAAGAATCTCCTCTCTGCATCACCCTGAAGTCACTCCTATCTTCCAGGAGTCTCTTGGGAGACTCCTGGAATAAACAGGGGAATAAACATTACTTTGCTTGCTTGGTTTCATCAATGGCACCTAAACACTTTCCATTCTAGCAGTTACTTCATTTTCTGTTTAAAAATGGCCAAATTAAGTTTTAGTTTAATGTTTTATTTAAGAGACTGTATTCTTTGGTTTCAAAATGATGTCCCTCTCATAAATTTGTCTAAAATGAATTAGCATTAAAACTACACAACTAATCTACTCATTAGAGTGTATGATGTCTGTAGAAGGAATATAGGACACTTCCTCCAACACAATCACATATTTTAAATCAAGTTCCTCAATAGATAAAGTATTGATGTATTGTGATAGCCACTTCTTACCCCTATGCATTTAACTTAGAGTGAAATCTCTCAAAATCAACAGATTAAGACTGATAAAACTGCTGTGAAAAAGGGACCACTACTGTTATAATCCAATGCAAACTGGGGCAGGCATCTATCCACACCGGAAATACATAAATTATTTGAACCTGTGAACTTACATACCTTCCTTAGAATAAGGAAAAAAAAACCAGTTAATTATTTCAAAAGATTAGGTTGTTATGTTCTAATCATAGGCTTCCAAGAGACTACATAGTTAAGTTATTCACATGCATGCCTAGTACATGAATTTATTCTAATGTTAGTATACCTCTACCACAGACCACATTGATTCACCTCATAATAAAAGCACAGCACATTTGAAATTGGTGTCTCAGATCAGACTGTGTAATTCAGCCAATTGTTATTTATTTACTGAAGTGATTGGAATATGTAAACATGTCATAGAGCTACCAATTTTGCATCGTAGAAAATACAGTGAAATAACAGAAACTCAAACTACTCTAAAAGTCTTAGCATTTAAAATGCACTTGCTGTAGCTGTTTAAAATCTAGAAGTGCAATGGTTGCTTAGGGCTTTAGCTTTCTTGGAGCAATCATGAAAAAAAAAAACAGAAATCAACCATAATACAAAAGAATAAAATTCCCAGTATTTCCTTCCTAAGTTATTTGTGAGCATTTTTAGAGATAATGTTGAATAGCAACACGCAAATATGCTCAGAGACTTGCTATTATTTATTTAGTAAAATGAAGAAAACCCCTGATATTGTTTACTGGAAAGCACAATTGTCAGTAATTAGAGAGAAGATTGTGAAATACTGTTTCTGTTCAGATCAGCAGTTTTACAATGAAAGCACGTTAAGATCACTAGATTTCCAGCCATCATTGTCTGAAAACCACAACAGTTCAAACAAAGAGTACTGCAGAATTTTTGAGGAGTGTACTGGGTCTGGCTGGGAGGGAGCTGATTTTCTTCTCAGCAGCCTGCATGGTGGTGTGTTTTGGATACGTGACTAAAACAGTGCTGATAACACACCAGCATTTTTACTATTGTGGAGCAGTGCTTGCATAGCATGAAGTTTTTCTATTTTTCCCACTCTGCCCCCACAGTGAGTAGGCTGGGGTATACAAGGGTTTGGGAGGGGACACAGCCAGGACAGCTGACCCACAGTGACCAAAGGGATATTCCATACCATCTGACATTGTGTTCAGTACAGTGCTCAGGGAAAGAGTCTGCTGTCCCTTGTAAAACCCCTGCGAGGACTCATGGCAGCTTCTCCATTCACACAGGAATAGTAAGGACTAGTTCTTTTTGAAGAACAACTTCTCACATTCTAGGCACTGAGGATGGTACTCATGTACATGATTGAGGGGCGCTATGAACTTGCTGTGTGTCCTGAAGGGCGTTTACAGCATTGGTAGAAATGCGCTTAAGTGGTGATGACTTCTACATAGAAATTTCTAAACTACCTTTGATTCCTTCACAATAACACTAGGAAGAAATAGGCTCCCAAAGTTTCTGGGTCATTTCCTCTCCCTGTGCTCCTTCTGGATGAGGAGATTGATGTTATGCCTACATTCTTCAATGTTCCCTAAGACTTGGCTGTTTCAGCTATTCACTTTCTGATAGTTTTTGATCCACAATCTCTTTTGGACATGGTGGTTTCTCCTGTTACGCTCTTTTTCAATTCTTCCCTCTGCACTCATGTGTGGCTTTGAATGCTTTATCTGAAGCACTCAGGAAACATCGTGGTTCTTGACTTGAACAGTTGACTTAATAAAATAATGTCATTCAGAGGCTGCTTTGCACAGGTCAGGAGAAAGGTGGAGATTGAAAGAGAGAATGAAAGAGTATTGCTTGTTTGCTGCCACTCAGTAAAGATAGGTCAGGGCTGAGGAAAAGAAACATAAGAACTATGAGAATTTGAATGAAACGAGGTCACAGCTAGGGAAAGAGGGACTGAGTTGGCCATGAATGAGGGAAAAATTCCTCTTCAAGAAAAACCTTTCCTTCCTCCTCTCCTGAATGAGATAATAGTTTCTGGTTTGTCCATCTCCCCATTTTTCAGACCTCAGGAAAAATTATGTATTTGTCCTGCACCTACATCCAAGCATTTGTCCCATCTCGTACCGAACTACCATCATGTGGTTCACATTCCTTGCTGCAGAAGATCCTTACAGCTGGATCTCTTTGGTTCCTGAAACTTCCCAAGACCTTCCACACTGGTATTCTCAATGTGGAGACAATTATTCAGAGTAATTGTAGCCTTTCTACCTCATGACAGGCATTAAATCCTCCACAGCTCCCTTTTGCCCATGGCCTCCCTTCATAATTAACATATGTGCAAGAAAGACACTTAAGAAGTCATCAAGAATTTAAATGGAATGGGTGCCTAGTTTGACAAAAATAAGTCTCTTTTCACAATGCTAAAAGACACAGTGTGTGTATGTATGTACCTATATACTTTGGGTTTGACTTTTTGCTAGATAAAAGTTTTCCTAAGCTATTTGGAGAAATATAAATTCTCTCTTCCACCAAGAGTCTTTGCCAGATAAAAGGAAAAGAAGAAAAGAGTCAAAATAAATAACTAAGTGTGTAGTATGACTACAAATTTATGTGTTCTAAGCATGTTTGCCAAATTAAGGTCATGAACATTTGTCTAAAAAAGGCAATTAGCAGGCTGGAAAGGAGGGCAAATTGCTGTGTATTACTTCCAATGCATGACAACACATAACAGAAAATTATGAACAAAAAAGGTAGGGAAACTTGTAAAGCTCACACAAAGCCTAATTAAGACACCCCACTTCTCTGAAATGGTTGACTTCCACCATTAGTCATCATTTCAATATCACAGCAATGAGGTTTTTTATTAAATTCAATAAAAGTTTTGCAACAAACATCCAGAAAGTATTTTTTTCAAGATAGTGATTGTCCTGTTTTCAGCTGTGATAGAGCTAATTTTCTTTTCTTCTTAGCTGATAATATACTGATGTTTTTAGTTGTTGCTAAGGAATCAAGGACTCTCAAATGTCTCATGTTTTGGTAGTGTGCAGGAGCAAAAGAAGCTGGAGGGGGAGAATGGCCAATACAGCTGAACATTCCCTGCCATAGAACACCATGCTCGGTATATAAAATGGGAGGAGCTGGCTGGGAGGGGCAGATCGGTGCTCGAGCATTGGTCAGTGGGTGGTGAGCAACTGCAATGTGTATTACTCAACTTTTCCTGGGTTTATTTCTCTCTCTTTTTGTTACCTTCCTTGTCATTACAATTATTATTATTTTCATGTTATTATTGTTGTTTCTATTTTATTTTTAGTCTAGTTATTAAACTGTTCTTATCTCAACCCATTAGTTTTCTTTTTTCCAATTCTCCTCATCCCACTGGGAGGGGGAAGGAGTGAGTGAGTGGCTGTGTGGTGTTTAGTAGCTGACTGGGGTTAAACCACAACAGTGATCATAAACGCAGTTATCAGTTCCAATTAAAATGCTGCCAGATCCATCCACCTTTATGTCATTTTTCTGTGCATCTCCAAGTACATGGAAATCTATTTTTTCTCAGTAGATTTGTTTGCAGAGGTCAGATTCCATTTTTACCATTTGGATAAACACCAACGGAAAGTGAAGGAAGCCCGGTACATTTAACAGTACTATATTTAACCAGCTTACCTAAAAAGCATGAAAGAGGCTTGGGAGTCCAATGGACCGAAATTTATGCATATATGCAGAGACCTAATGTGTATAAATAAATGAGTGCACACATAACCAGATGCATGGTAACCTCAGTATAGATTTAAATTTCCCCAAACTCTGGTTCTGTCAGTTTAATCTTCAGGTAAATCTGATTATTTTTATATCTTTTATGTTGTTTTTTTTTATTCTTGTAGATTGACGATAAATTCATTTATGTAATAATCTAAATAGGTTAACTATGAATATAAAAAGAACTTATGTTAGAAGTACTGACTCTCAGTGAGGTTTGTGTTCCTGAATCACTCAAATGCTCTGGAAAAATCCCAAATATATTCCACAATGAGATAAAGATGAAATGCATCAATGATTCTTCCAAGTCAAACAACAGAACTTTAATTTTATGATCTTGTCTGTGCTTCCCCCATTCCATCTGCCCAGTAAATCACATAGAGTAAACAGCATGGAACACAGTTGGCTTATTTTAAGGATAAAGATCTACTGAAACCTTGTTTAGATTAAGAGACAGCAGTCCAGGGAGAGTAAATCTGTCACACTTTATATTTAGATGTTATGCCATCTTTCTCACAGACCAAAACCTCAAGTTAAATTCTTTTCATTTAAAGTACATCCAACCTGATGTCAAACATACTTTACCACACTTCCCTTAACTACTGTAAAATTCCATGCCTCCTCAGAACTCTGCAGATGATTATTTCATTAGTGCTATTTGTTTTCTTTGCCTGATCTTTTTCTAGAGCACACGAATCACCTCAGTTTTACCTCCTGGGAATATAGTCTCTCTCTATGATTACTGGCTATTTAACAGAAAGAATTGAGATAATCTTACAGAATCACAGAATCATTTAGGTTGGAAAAAACCTTTAAGGTCATCAAGTTCAACCATTAACATATCATTACCAAGTCTACCACCAAAATATGTCCCTAAGCATGAGGTCTACATGCCTTTTAAACACCTCCAGGGATGGTGGCTCCACCACTTCCCTGGGCAGTCTCTTCCAGCGCTTGATAACCCTCTCTGTGAAGAAATTTTTCCTAATATCCAACCTCAACCTCCCCTGGCACAACCTGAGACAATTTCCTCTTGCCCTACTTGGGAGAAGAGACTGACACTGACCTTACTACAACCTCCTTTCAAGTAGCTGTAGAGACCAACAAGGTCTCCCCTTCAGACTCCTTTTCTCCAGACAGAACAACCCCTGTTCCCTCAGCCGTTCCTCATAAGACTTGTTCTCTAGACCTGTCACCTGCCTCGTTGTCCTTCTCTGGACACACTCCAGCACCTCAATGTCTTTCTTGTAGTGAGTGGCTCAAAACTGAGCACAGTATTTGAGGTGCGGCCTCACCAGTGCTGAGTGCCAGGGTGATGATCGCTCCCCTGGTCCTGATGGCCACACTATTTCTGACACAAGCCAGGATTGCCATTGGCCTTCTTGGCCATCTTGAAGCCATGTTTTGTTTTCCACAAGATGTACCTATTAAAACAAGTATTGCTGTACTGTATTTGACATTCAAATATCACCCTTGCTATCAAAGCATTGGAAAAAAACTCATAAAATAGGTCAGAAAAAAAAAGATTCCAAATACAACCCTAAAGCAGAAGCTCTGTTGAGCAAATCCTGTAAAATTTTTGTGATTTGGAAATGGCTTTACAAGAAGGAGGTTTTTTTAAACATAAGCAAAAGATAGGCTATCCTCTATACCACTCAGAATTGAAAGCCTATTTCTACATTTTGTAGCAAATTTCATAGACAACTGCATTCCGCCATAGCTGGATTTCTGGGATGCAATTTCACATAGTAGGACAAGTCAATCTAATAACCTGCTTCTTACTGCCGAAATTTCTATTTCTCCTCTATCTTCCTCTCTGTTCCATCCCAACCATGCACTCCTTCCAGTTTCCTTATGCATCATTCTGACTATTACCAGAGGTAAGCCCCAGATAACTCAGTTCACTAACTTGACAAAAAAGTAGAACAGCAAGAAAGAACTAATACTTTACCAGATTAGTGAATTGGATTGCTTACAGAAATATCTGATGAATACCAAAGTCAGAGCAAGGAAAATGTAGGCACCATGCAGCTAAGTGAAAGGTGGGGGGGGGG
>VZZY01006050.1:0-23030 GCA_013400335.1 Eurystomus gularis | reverse complement strand
GGTAGTTGTAGAGAGCAATGAGGTTTCTTCTCAGCCTTCTCTTCTCCAAACTAAACAATCCCAGTTCCCTCAGGTGCTCCTTATATGACATATTCTCCAGACCCCTCATCAGCTTCATTGCCCTTCTCTGCACCTGCTCCAGCACCTCCATGAGTACTGGATACAGTACACAAGGTGCCGAGTACAGGGGCACAATCACCTCCCTACTCCTGCTGGTCATGCCACTTCTGATACAGGTCAGGATGCTGTTGGCCTTCTTGGCCACCTGGGCACACTGCTGGCTCATGTTCAGCCGACTGTCCACCAGCACTCCCAGGTCCTTTTCCACCAGGCAGCTTTCCAGCCACACTTCCCCAAGCCTGTAGCGTTGCTATGGCATAGCTGTTGTGTTACACAATGGCTTTCAGCTCCTCCTGTTTGTTGCTCATGCTGCATGCATTAGTGTAGATGCACTTGAAACGGGCTGTCGAATTGCCTTCCAACAGTTGCCTGCCACCCTTAGGTTCATTTCTAGCAAGCCCAGTTTTATCGCCTTCCTCCTTCAAAACCAGTTTAAAGCCGTTTCAGGGAGCCTGGCCAGCTCATATGAGAGGGTCCTTTTCCCCCTGTAGGACAGATGAACTCCATCTGTTGCCAGCAGACCTGGGCAACATAAAGCTCCCTGTGATCAAAGAATCCAAAGTTCTGTCTATGACACCAGCCTCTAAGCCACACGTTAATTGAATGGGTTTTCCTCCTTCATGTAGTATTCTTCCCTGCTTCTAAAGGGATTGAGGAGAACACTACCTGTGCACCTGAGCCTTTGATATAGAAAAAATGTTTGTTCCATGATACTTTGGACAGTGAAGCATAGTTAGCGTATGGGAGGGAATTAATGTACTGTTATGTATAACTAATAAACATTTTGAGTAGTTTATCTACTTAGTCTTCCTTTCATATGCAAAGTCAACATTTCTAGTATGCTGATTAATTTATGTTGCAGCTCTAGGAAAATAATATTTTTTGTAAATTGTTCCATTAGCCTAACTTATTGCTTATTTTTTCACTTAATAATGAGATTAAATTTCCAGACAGATTCCTGTATGATACTTACTTACTGTGTCTGTATTCTTTTTGCAAGTACTATACCCACTGTTTCACACAAAGTTTCCTATTGTGATGCTTTTTAGTCTAGTTTTCCCTTTAGAAAAATGGTGTGTTGTTAAATGAATAACTTTTAACCATTTTGTTTCAACTATTTCACTTTTATTATAAAATGCAACCTGCTTCTAAAGGGATTGAGGAGAACTTAGGAAAGTAGATAATTTTTTCTGTAAAATTTTCTGCAGAGTCTTCTAGTTGGTTTTGCTTTGTTGGATTTTACTTTATGAGCTCAAAAAATATATCAAATAATTTATGATCTACTAAGATCATTTCAGATACTGGGAAATATGGAAATGAGAATTCTTCCCATTCTTTGAATAATCGCTTTTAGAAAACTCATTGTGGTGTTGCATTGTGGGTAGAAAACTAAAAATCTCTCTTCTTTAGAGAGAACAATGTAGCCTTAAGATGCTGAAAAAATAATAATAATTAAAAAACAAACAAAAAAGAAAATCTGTCTATAAATTTGACATAAACAGCTGAAGTGGAACATTTAGTGAGAAACTGTAAAACCCCTTACTGGTTGCCATTTATGCCTATTGTTGAATCTAAGCCTAGCAAACCTCTGTCTTTATACCGTGCAATTTCAAAGGTCCTAAAGAAGTTTAGTATAGTATTTGTGTATTTCCCTTTCAACTCTATGAGCAGCTAGGCACATGTTGTTGTAGGTCATTTGGTTCCTTTCACTCTTGAATGGAACTGATTAGTCCAGTAATAATTTTAAAATCACAGTCAACATGTTGCTTATAAGTCCCATTACCTGGACTGCTTAGAAAATAGACTTCAGAAAGAATTTCAGATTGAAGTTTAATGTAGATGATCTGCCTGTATCTGGAAAAGGAAATGTGGATTTAGAAGAAAAGGAAGTCTCATCTGTATGCCACTGAAACAGCACTATATGACCTAGCATTTAGGGATTCCTTTGTGGTGGTGAAAATTTCATTCTATTTATGGAAATGATAGTGTCCTATTCATTCCCATTCTATCTTATTTCTGTCTGTGTATTATATAAAACATTATTTTAAATTATTGAATGTTATTGCCAAAAGAGTACAGTCACACACATTTTTCTCTCTTGCTCTATGAATCTGGAATCTTTTCCTTATATAACATTGTAAAACTTTACAGGAAGAAAACTGAGGATGTCCTTCTCTTACCCTATCATAAAAAAAGAAATTCTGCTGTTATCCAGAAAGGTAGAAGTTGTATGTTGGAATACGCTTCAGCAGACACAAAAGATTTAATCTGTATTTTATATAATGCAATTATACAAAAGGCTGTCACTATGGAAGTTTTTTAGAAGTACTCAGTGTAGTCATCTGCTTCCATGAGGAACACTATGTAGAAATGCTTCTCCTTAAGATCCATATCTGGGTTTCTGTTCTCATTTGTCTTAAACTTCTTATGAATTTTCTACAGAGTCAAGAGGTTTAACATGGCTTGGGCTCTACTTTAAGTCCAGATACTCAGTTCTAAACTGATTTAGATTTCCTTCTCTCTCTCTTCTTTTGAAGAAGTTAAGATATTGTTTCTACTTCCAGCAGTAGTAGCTTTACTATTACAAGCAATACAAAAGCCATATGATCAGCAGTCTAATACCAGTCCCTATGCACTATGTTAGCAATCTTAACTGAGTAACAATGTTAGTGTTAGTTCCACATAGCTGATGTAGTTTTCATATAACAGTAATTGTAATTTGTTCCTAGTTTCAGATAATATCAATTAAAGATTGAATACAGACAAAGGTTTTTGAATACTTTCAGAGCAGATGTTTAGAACTAAACATATTCCTGCATATTTGGGCCTGTATATATATTCTTGTCTTGCTAGATTTGTTTGACTGCAGGTTCTTTTTGGTGGTTAATTTACCATTCCAGTTTTCAGGGAATATATGCATTTACTTCTGTGTAGCACCACTGATGGTATGGGTCACTACCAAATAAGAGTGTAAAGCTAACATAGAATTTGAAATTGTGTGATACATGAAAAAAACAGCAGCTCAGCCATTGAATTTATGGGATTGTGACAGAAATGCACAGAGGATTTGAGGGAATTCTTATGATTAATTTGATTTTATAGAACAGTCATGACCTGGGGAACTTTCCTCCAGTAACTGGTCTTAAAATCACTTTATGTAATCACTACTCTTCTATTCAACAACTGTGGGTCAGGACCTAGTTATTTCTGTGAGTCTGACAGGCTTTGAAATATTGTTCACAGTACGTGAATCCAGCATGAAGTGGGAGTAAATTACAAACTTCAGCAATATCTGGAAGCACTAGATAAAATCCCTTTTGTGAACATTGCATGATAATTACTCACTTGTAACTACTGAAGTTCCTGCTACTGCAGAGCTTGAGCCTTTGAGGCACAGACAACAGTTCTGAGATACAAGGGCTGAACCTTTATTTGGAGAACTACTAAATAGGTAGCCTGTCCACAAGCTGGTTTAAACCCAGGAAAGTGTGTTCTAAAATGATATGAACCAGCAAGAACTATGTAGTATATCTTTGAATATAAAGAATAATATATTGGGCTGGATGCTTGTAGCCTAGTAAATATGAAGTTGCCACTGTTAGCAACAGGTGACAGATTTTGTACAACTTTTCAAAGCTTTTGGACTTTGTAGGTTTTGTCTGGTTTCATCTTGGCCTGTCTGAATAAAGTTAACTTGTTTAACCATATCATTAGTTTTCTAATGACCAGGTAATTATTACCCAATTTTTTAGTTTTAATTTAGCTTTATATAATCATGTGGTACAATTTTTCTATAGCTGGTAATAGAAGGTAATTATTCTGTATAGAAGAAAATATTTATCACACTAATGGTGGTAGTAGTATAAAGTAATACAGATATCATGACAGAAACAGCCTTGAAAGAGACACAGTGTGGTATATAGGAGTACAGGCATATGATATGAAAGGGGAAGCACAGGATGATATAGGAGATACCATATCTATAAATAACTCAGCAGTGGTAAGTTAAGAAAACGTGGACTCAATTGCTGGGCATAAGCCATTTTAAGGTCAATAAAGAAAAATAAACATACTTATCCAACATACGTAATATATTCTGTACATTTGGCTGTGAAGTAGAATTTAAAGGAAGAAAAGCAAAGTGCAAAGCCTTTACTAGTATTAAGTAATCTGGCCCAATAATCATTGATTAGGCTCTTAAGGTTTCAATTCTATGAACAAAATTTTTGGCTTTGCATGTAGAATTGTATTTCTCATTTTCCTGTCATTTCTCAGTTCCTGTCAAACATTGCACTTAATGGATTTCAGAGGATCTGTGTTGACTTGTAGCATTTAAGAGACTGATTTATGTTGTTAGATCTCTTCCAGAGTTTTCAGTGTCAGGAGCTGACTTTTGCTGTCAACAGTTTAAGTGCAGTCTATCTAGGTACCAATTAAGCATCTTGGAATCTTCTCTCTGAAAACAGAAAGAACAATTCCCTTCTACCAGCAGCCTTTGCTTAAAGGACAAATAGAGCTTATTGCCCATTATCATCCCTTCCATGATGGTTCCCTAAGCAACACAACCTGCAACCTTAGAAACCACATGGAGGGTGGAACGGAGTGAAGACCCTGTGGCCAGGCTCTGTGATAACGCTGCAGAGATAGGAACTTAGTGATACTTCGAAAACTGATAAGCTGTACTTTTGCTACCCTGAGCCATCTTTTTGCCATCTTTTGATGAACTGCTGTCCTTTGTGCAAGCTTTGCTCATTATAATGTCATTATAATACCAAAACACACCTCCATCCCAAAAGCTACCTGCCTCCAAGGTGAGACCACTGCTTACTGAGCATACCCTCTGAATTTTATGTAACTTATACCTTTAAACCAAAGTGAGAAAAATTTACACTAATCCTAATAAAAGTATCTATGACTAGAGTCACTCAAGCTCCACCTTGAAGGTAAAAAACAGTATAAAAGTAGCCTAAGAAAGGGAGGATGTCAGGGAAGACACCATTGTGGACAAGTCAGGAGACACCATCGTGGACAAGTCAGGAAGGACCCAACCGGACCTCTGACTTCTGGGATCAGTCAACGGGCTGAGCCTTTCTTCCCCCCCAACAGGGATGCCTTTGGGTAAGATCTGAATCTCCTCGAGAGCTCTTTCAGGACTTAGAAATCTCTATAGAGTTGCTTTTAACTTAGCGCATCGGTAATTTATAATTTCAACATTTGTGTATAGACACTTTGCAGACGGTGTATTCATCACCGGCAATCCACAAATAACCTGTACTCTGTTGCTTTAAATAAATTGCACTCTTCATGTAATCAGCCACACCGTTTCTCACTGGGCATCGTGTAAGTTCACAGATAGTGGCTGGACGGGAACACAGCACACTATTGAGTGAATCCGAGATATTGGACTCATAGTGTCAAATTGGACATTATTCAGGATTTAAACCTAGCTGTCCCCAGCCCCTCTAATATCTGAGGATAAGCTGGAACACAAGGGGGTTTATCTCCTGCCAAATTACTGCTCTTAGTGCAACAGTCACAAAAATGGAAAGGTGACAATAACACTAAAGTGACAAGCAGATACTGGACAGTTTGATCAGTTTTGACTGTATTGTGAAAGGGAATTACCAGTAATTGGATACTCTGTCTATAACTGTTACTATCACTGTAACTGGACTAACAATAATTCTTTGATTAGATTGTTAATACTTTAATCAGACTGTCAATAAATGCCTGGTTTTGTATATGTTTCTCTAGCCCACAAAAATTTTATGATGTGGTTGATCAGGTACCAAACCTTCAGGTTTGGTTGTAGTTTGGATAGAACTATGTGTTGCACTATCTGCTACTACATGTAGTTGTGCAAAAGCTGAGCTGGAGAATGGTAAGAAGGGGGAAACATAAGTGAAGAACTATTTAGCTGGTTTGAGTTATTTATTTCAGATTTCTTTTCTGTAACCAGCTTCAGATTTAGTTCTGCTGACACTTGTAACCTTTCCATTATTATCACGTTTTCATCATAAAGTCTTTAGAACATATAGCTATGGTAGGATGGCAGGTAGTTTCTCTGATAGTGACACCTGTAGAGACTCTGCTTTTAATTAACATGGGATATTGGAGATAATAAAACATAGACTATATATTTGCAACTGTAATGGCTGTTTAAAAGACATATGAACTTAAACAAATATTACCATATAGTAATAATTCTAAGTTACTCTAAGGTGTAGACATTACAAGATAAAGCTTTCAACATCTAACATGTTCAGAAAATGTTTTTCATGGTTTTTTTTTTGCAGAGATATTGTTGTTTTTAAAAAAGAAGAAGAAGAAGAAGAAGAAGAAGAAATCCACTTCAGGAAGGACAGTTAGCACACAAATGTATTGTGACAAATTACCATATATCTGCAAGTCCTTATTTTGGAGATAATGTGAAGAGCTGGGAAAGAGAAAGTGTATCAACCTAGGCAAATGAGTGGTTTCTGAATAATATTCATTCCCCAGTAGATTTACATTAAATGCTACACCTCTGCATTGTATGTCAAAGTCTTGGTTTTGTTCAGATTTTTAGATATTTTGAAAAGTTTAGAGGCTTTGTGTAAGCTTTGCCATAACTGACAACTGAGATGAAATAGAAGAGATGAACAGTGTTCATATGCAAGTGACAGAACTGCTGAATGCTGTTTTCTTTCTGAGCAGAATGAGTTGGCAGCAGAATGATAAAGGGACTAGAGGGATCTATGCAATACAGGCAGAGAAAGGACTCATAGCTAAAGAATATAATGAAAATATAAAACATCTTTGTTAAGTCTTAAGAGGCATTGCATATATCAAAACAATTTGTAAACTACAATATCCATTTTCTAATCTTTATTCAGAATATTGCTTAATAAATGAATTTGTTTAGTTCAATGATATGACATCTACTGTTTGGTAAAATTTGTAGATGTAGCACCAACTCCCAGAACCTGTATAGACATTTTACTGAACTGCAAGGTTCAAACTTATTACTGGGAGACACAGTAAATTAATCCAATGAAATGTCTATGCTCTGACTCTGCTATTTGTGGTGGGTGAACCCTGGCCAAGCACCAGGTGCCCACCGAGCTGCTCTACAACCTCCCCCCTTTCCTCTTCCTCCTCAGCAGGGCAAAAAGGGGAAGGAAAATAAGATGGGGAAAAAAAAACCCTGTGGGTAAAACAAAAGCAATTTAATGATAACAGAAGCAAATCTGCATGCAGAAGCAAAGGAAAACAAAGATTTATTCTCTACTTCCCATCAACACGTGATGTCTGGCCCCTCCCTGGGAAGCAGGGCTCTAAGATGCGTAGCAGTTGCTCTGGAGGACAACGGAATGGCCCTCCCCTCCTCCTCCTTTTCCCTAGCTTTATAGTTGAGCTGACGTCATATGGTATGGAATATCCCTTTGGTCAGTTTGGGTCAGCTGTCCTGGTTGTGTCCTCTCCCAAGATCTTGCCCACCCCATCCCACTTGAGAGGGAGAGAATGTTGGGAAGAACCTTGGTGCTGTGTGAGCACTGCTCAGCAGTAGTCACAACACGGGTGTGTTATCAACACCCTTCTAGCTCCCAGCACGAAACACTGCACCATGAGGGCTGCTATGGGGAAAATCAGCTCAGCCAGACCCAATACACTATTATTGTATAAGCTGTTTCCTCAGAATGGTGCTCCGTTGCACAGATGCAGCAGCTCACAAATGTTTGAGAGCACCAGCACTTGTTACTGAATGAGTGTTGTCACACGTTTGTGTTTCATTTGAATTCTGCATATTAATTCACCAAAGTTCAGTGACCACAAATAGTGAACTTGAGATAAATATTGACTTATTCTTTTAATACTGGAACAAGGAGCAGGAATTTGGTATCATCCCACTGAAATATAGGTTTCTGGACAGCTTTATCCTGTCACTTCCGTAAATGATGTTTCATTACCATTGCAACTTCACAATTCTGATTTTTGAAATGCACTTTCTCTTAGTATCACCCTAAAACATTGAATTGAATCCTCCCTCCAAGATCAGAGTTTGTCAGATATATATTATATGATGTGTAATCAACTGCTCTAACAGACAGACACTGCTGAGAAGGGTGGTCGGGCTCCGTTAGCTTCCATTTCACTGGGCTCAGCAGTCATGTAATGTGATGAGTGACTTGCTTCTGGAAGGAATCTAACCCAGATAGAAGGAAATCTTCAGTAATGCAGCCTTATAACTAATAGCAGATACTGAATACCTAATTCATTAAAGGATATTTTAGACATAAATGTTGATTTACTGATCTGTGAACGATTTAATTCTTTATCAATTATTTCATATACAGTTTAAGCCTTTAGTGGCCTTATGAAGTTTGGTAATTTTTATCCTGCGAAGAGAAGATGCATAACCATAGGGCTCATAAAACCGTTCAGAAATTGACAGTTGCAATGCAGTCTGTCACCAGAATGGCTAATAAGCACATCCTAAAAATGTCAGAATCTTACACTGAAGATTGGAATAGCTTCAGGCAACCTGTAGCATTTTGGGAAAAGCCATAGAGAGGTAGATGGAAATAGTTGCTTATAATTACAACAGAAAAATTTAAACAGTTAAATAATTAATTTAGTTAAATAATTAACTTAGTTAAATAATAAATGCACTATTTTGAATCTATTAAGTATTACTATTAAAATTTATTTGTATATTCATGCATTTTTTTACTATATTTATAGAATATATTAAATTTATGGAACGTCTCTTCTTCAGACTTTAAAAAAAAAAAAAAAACAAACCCACATTAAAAATTACAACTGATGTATTTGGTTGGTGATAAAGCATGCTTATTGAAACCAGACATTTCAAAGTGTTGTTCTTCCTTTTTTTTTCATGTGCAAAGATAGGCTAATTTGTTTTGCTTCCTTGTATCTTGCCTTTTTCATCTTCTAAAAATATTGAAATAAAAGCTCAGTATGTGAGGCATTGAATTAAAAATAATTGGGGTCTTATAAACTTTTGATAATGACCAAAGGGGGACAAAATGATCAAAAGATGTGAAAATCACTACTAAGTAACAAAAATAACTTTGCATATTTAGTATTTAATATCAATGAACATGGAAATTAGATGTAAGATAATTAAATTATCTTCTTGTTGGAGAAACTAGCAAGCTTGTAACAGAAAAAAACTGGTTTTACCTGGGAATAATACAAAAATAATATGAAATTAGGACCATCATAGTGATGATGTTAGAGTTCACAAAGCAGTTTTTTACTTTTTTCAGTATGTATAGGATGAATAGATATTCATTGGAGAAGAACAGAAACAAAACTGGAGCACAAATGCTTATTCACATTTAAATACTGTTTCATGAAAATTACTATTATATTTCATCCGAAACAGAAAAGTTGGCGAAATTGTATGACATAATATTTAATGCTGTGTTCTTTATTGGTATATAAAGGGCTTTAGTGTTTGCTAGCCAGAAAGGCAGCTATTACTCATGTTAAAGATGCAAATTAACAGCATGAACAATTTCTTGGTGGTGGGGATATATTTTCTGCATATCGGTTTAAAAATGGCAGAAATTTATAAGTTGGAGATTTGTTGACTACTTAACAATGTAAGAATTAGTTAATTATTGACAAATACACAGCATTATTGTAGGGTTTGGAGAAGGAAAAAACACTCTAGCAAGCTCCGTATCTGTGTTGGAGGTGACTGATCATTTTAATAGCCACAGTTTTAACTAATGAGCTGGTGTGTATGGACTGAAGGAAAAGACATAATGGCTACATCCAATAGTAGTAAAAACCATGACAAGGCATGGTCCTAGACAACAAAACTGGTTTTTTTGGTTTTTTTTGGTTTTTTTTTGTTAAAACATTACAATAGTTTTTGCTATGGCTTTGGCACAGACCTCTCTCTCAAATTAACCCCTGGCAGGATTAAGGGTTTAGCATGGCTGAAGAATCTTTCCCATTTCCATGCTGCCATGCTGTTTTGACAGTTAAGTTTCATAACCTACACATGTACAGGCTGTCCTTGTTGGTCTAAAGCCTAAGGAATGGGTCACTAGCCTCCTAGTACAGTTGTAATCAGCAAGGGAATAGGTATATTCCTGTTTGATTCATAGTGCTCTTTACGGCATTTACTTTGAAGTACATGTGTATGCTATATACCCATAGGTCCCATTGTATTAGGTGCAATGGCATGAATTCCTCTCACTTAATTTTAGGTATCAAAGAGTTCTTCGATCCATATACAGTCTAAGGACAACAAACCAGCCAGATTTAGAGCTGAACCATCCCCTAGAGGTCTGTAATGAGGTGGTGGCCTTGTTTTGCCTGTACAGGTAGCTTTGGATGTATACACTCCCAAGTTTTGTCAGCATTACCTGCTTAGAATTGACGCACTGTTACCTAAAAATGTAATTCAGGTGAGGACATAATGTGGATCTTTTCCCACCTGAAGTCAGTCTGAAACAATAAATAATGATAAACTGTGAAATTAGGAAGCTAATTCAAGATTACTGAAAATTAACCGGAAACGTTTTGTGGATCAAAAGACTCATACATATTAAATGACTATAATTATACACAGACAGAAGGCATACAAGAGGAATACACATACATAGGAATTTTTAAATGACAGTTTGTTAAAGGCACAAATCAGTTAAGACTGATTTTTGGGAGCAAAGTATGCTTTTTTATTCACTGGGTTTCCAATTATTTTTTTTATTGGGTTACTTCCTAATGCACTTTCGTCTATGTTTTAGGAATTTGTGCAAATGTATTCTTATTAAAAATCATATTTTCACAACATCTTTGCATTTGTGAATGTGTTTGTAAAGAAGCCACTTAATATGGAAATTTTAGTAGGGTCCTTAACAAACAAGCAAAACAAACCCACATAGATCTTGCAGCTGTGATGCACTGCCTTTTTTTACACTGAGCAAGTAGGGAAAAAAAACCCTTATACTTCTCTCTTTCAAATTTTCAAGGTTTTTCAGCCTTTCTTTTTCATTCTTTTTCCTTTGCTTTTGTGCATTGTCTCTTTTTTGTCCCACCGGCTATGAATAACATGATTTGAGGTAAAAAAAGAAAACATGAAGAAGACTCTGATCCAGATGTCAGTGTGAGCTGGTTTTGAATTCAGGTTGATTGCAACATCAATGGGATACTTCAAAACAAGAAGCCTAGCAAATTAGAAAAAATTTCCAGGTCTTATTTGGCTTGCTTATTAATGTGCATAATCATTAGAAAAAAAAAAAAAAAAAAGAAATGAAAAAAGGTGCTGCTGTTTGTCTACTGACTATTGAAGTACTTCATAGCTGCACTTTTAGATTAGTCTTAAGACTTTAAATTCAGCCTATGAATGACTAGAATACATAGAACTCTGGCATGCAACTGGCTGCCTTTGTAGGAAGGGTCTTTTATACAAAAACAGCTGCAACTTTCATTAAGTGTTTGCAGGCAGCCAATCAAGACAGAACAGTTAAAACGTAATGAAGAAGCGATAGCAATTGTGATCTCCATTATAAAATAATCACCTGAGAGGAGGACTAGTTTTCTGTTCCTGCAGTGACATATGCTGCAGTATCTGTATTTGAAAATAATAAGATTTCAGAATGAAATTGAGGTTACATGGCATCTTTGCAACTATTTGATATTTTCTGTGGCCACAATGCAAAGAGTTAGCAGCCTTAAATTCAAAACATTGGTTCTTTTGAACGTCTTCACATCTTTCTCTGGTCACACACAAGGCAACTCTTTTGAAACGCACAAATACGTGACACAAATATTGTAATGAATCCTTACAAAACTGAAGTTAACATTTTAAAAAGTAGTTATTTACTTGCAATGACCTATGACAAATATCTTTGCCTGGTCCCAACATTCTGTAATATTGAGCTATTCAAAATTGGAATTTTTCTATGTTATCATAAATTCTGCCAAACAATATTTTTTTGTTACAGCTTCAGTATGTTGGGTGTATATATTCAGCAATACAAAATGTTAGAATAGCTGAGTACCGTATACTCCAGATGGTTCCTCCTACATAGATACTGTGGAAATTCCATCACATGTACTGCAGATGAGTCAAAAATAAAGGCCTTATATTACAGTGAGAAGTTCTTAGTCATTATACTGAGTTGCAACTAGCAGGGCTCCTTTTAAAGTTCTCATTTTTTTTTCTGCTTGATTATGATCATTTAAATTAACCACAGAAAGTTGTAGCTTTATTTTAGCAGAAATCAAGAAATGAAGTTAAAAATTTACATACTTTTCTGTCATAATGTAATTGCACTCTTATGAAGCAGCTTGTGTTTCACACCCTTGATTTGAAAAAGAAAATTACCTTTAAATATTAAAGATACCATCTACCTGTAACAGTCTGTGGAGTCATCACATTATATGTATTGTGGGAGCTTTATCCTGGATAGTTCCACTGTGGTCCCATAGACAGAAAGCTCTTCAGCTGTTGCTGTACTTTAGATTCATTTCTAGAGCACTTCTTTGAGGCTGGTTTCATCTGAAAGGGAATTAAGTCTGAAGGATCCAAAGTTAATCCACAGTGAAAACAAAAAATAAGCAAAAGGAGTGATAAGGAAATCCTCCTCAAAAGCATGCCTCTGTTCTGAATTTAAACACTGATGTAGTCACACCCAGGAAAAACAGTTCTGAGATGCCTAATCATATAGTGACATTTCTATTGTGCATATACCAATGAGTTACAGATAAGATCATTTTACTTGGTGACTTTTATCTAAACAAAGTGATGTAAGTTTGTATTTAATGAGAATAAAGAGGAAAAATGCAATTTATTGAAAGATGTATCATATAGGCCTCAGATTTTTTTGGCACTGAATATAATGGTAAGACACCTACAAGGTGAGGATAAAAACAAAGTGAGGATACAGGAATTAGTGAAGTAGTGGTGGAAGTATAAAGAGATAAAGGTTTAAGTGAGAAGATAGAGCATATATATGTAAGTGAAAATATTCATATGCAAAATAGATAAACTTCAGATATCTTCTAGGATTTCTTTGAAGCAAATTTTTCAAATATGGCTTTTTTCTGAATCTCTGAATGTTTCTGAAAAGTATTTCCTACTATACTTGCTTATTACTTTTGGCTTTGATTTTAATAATAATGTTAGCTCACATCTGATATGGCTTCTTTTGAATATAAGTACAGAACTCCAGCAATAATGTTTCCGTAATTGTTCAAAAGGAGTAACTAATAATAAAATCATTTTACCTTCAACATGTACCAAGTCAGTATAGTTAGTACGAAAGGACTCAGCCTCCTTTTTGTACCTCTCTACTTGGCACTGGTGAGGCCACACCTTAAATATTGTGTTCAGTTTTGGGTGCCTCACCACAAGAAGGACACTGAGATGCTGGAGTGTGTCCAAAGAAGGGCAATGAGGCTGGAAAGGTGTCTAGAGCACAAGTCTTCTGTGGAGCGGCTGAGAGAACTGGGGTTATTTAACCTGGAGAAAAGGAGGCTCTGGGGAGAGTTTCTTGCTCTCTACAACTACCTGAAATGAGGTTGTAGTGAAGTGAGAGTCAGTCTGTTCTCCCAAATAACAAGCGATAGGACAAGAGGAAATGGCATCAAGTTGCACCAGGGGAGGTTTTAGATTGGATATTAGGAAAAGCTTCTTCCCTGAAAGGGTTGTAAAGCACTGGGACAGGCTGCCCAGGGAAGTGGTTGAGTCACCATCCCTGGAGGTATTTAAAAGATGTGTAGATGAGGTGCTTAGTGACATGGTTTAGCAGTGAATTTGGCAGTCTTAGGTTAATGGTTGGACTTGATGATCCTAAAGGTCTTTTCCAACCTAAACAATTCTGATTCTATGACTGTATGATTCTAAGACTTTCTCTCCAACCTCCCCCTCATGTCTCCCTCCCACAAAGGTTAGTAGGCTAGGGATGGGTAAGAGTATATTAGAAAAAATAAACCTTGAGAAATATTTGCTTTCTCAGTGCATTTAAATGGAAAATTAGTCAGAAAAATATCTTTAAAACAATGTTCAGGAAACACTGGCAGAGGCTCTTGTACTTGTTTTAGATGTGGGAGAAACAGATTAAATAAATTGATTGAACTTGACAAAGGGCACATTTCAGGGGAAGATCTTTATTCCTAAACTACTAGTTAATCTTGTTTGCTTTCAGATTCTATTTTAGGATGACTTATGTTACCTGCTAGGATTGTATCCTACAGTGATCAAAGGGAAGTAGGTTACCAGCTTAAACTAAACTCTTATTTTTGATACCTTAAGTGAAATCAGACAATTGTATCTTTGTCTATATTTTAGGTGACTTTAGTAAGTGCAATGCATCTGAACCTCACATTCAAAATGAACAAATTCCTTGGGGGTTCTAGTAGGCAAAAAAATAGCTTAAATTTTGAACACTGACAGGCACCAGATAATTGTGTGTAAATGTTCAAAATTTAACTTTTGATCTCTTAAGCAGAAGTCTTCTCGCTACGTTATCTACAACTGCTATGGGCTAGCTGTAAATTTTTGGTAACACCTGGACTAGATAAGAAAGTCCTGAATCCTCCAAATAATAAAAAATGAGACATAATTATTAGTAGAAGACTGATTATATCTTCTGCACATATACTATTTAGACTGAGAAAACTTTGATTTTAAAGTCCTGGAAAGAAGGTGAAGATCTTAGCTGAAGAAAAGATCCAGAAAATGGAGGGAGATCTTGGAAACAAGGGAAATGTATGAAGATAAATGTCTGGTTATGCCCAAGACCTTGCTTGGTAATACCTGGGACTAGTAACTGCAATCAGCTGCACAGCAGAAACCAACATGACTTTCTGCCTGACCAACAGTAGTCTTCAGCCTTAGGGAAGGCAAGACTGGGTCTAAGGAATATCGGTCTAGATCCACCTCCAGGAAGGGGGATAGCCTAGTAGAGTAAAAGGTCTAATCTTGTAAATTCTGAAACTAACCCAGTATCCACATCCACTACAGATTGTTTACTTTGTTGATAAGAAGAAGAACAACAACAACCAACAATCCACATATCCTGGATTTTTCTTACCAGCAATGTCACAGGTAAACTCCACTGTTTGATGCACAGATGGCTCCTGTTTACAAGTTCTTGGCTACTGTTTACAAGTTCCTCTAAGCCACTCCTGTTGAAATGCCAGAGAGAGAAAACATATTTTTGTAGTGAGTTCTAGGGTCTACCCCTAACAAAGTGACTGTAAGGTTGAATTTTCACTGGCAAGAATACATGAAATTCTTTATGAAACAGTTATAAATGTATCACTTTCTTATTCTGCAATTAATATTAATTCTGTAGATTTAAGATGATGGCCTTTCTTTCTGCGGAGGAATTGATGCGTCTTTTTCCTTGCTACATCTAGCTGTCCAGAGGACTGAAAGTTTTATATTTAGGAAATACTTTTTTAGTAATTGTGCTTATCAAACTGTTACAGTTAAGCTTTGATCTTAAGATATTCAAAAGATGCTGTGGATGACCTAGTGATACACATCATATTGCCAGACTATTCATTACAAACAGCAATATGATTTAACAAATTGAAAGACATAACAGACGTTTTCCTTTATCTTTGTAAATACTAAATATTCCTATTTATTTCTTTCTCTACTTTCATTATTTCTCCTCCAAGATAATATTTTCAATTAAGGGGTTTTCAAAATTTGCTTCATATAGTATTTATGAGAAATTGTGAGTGTAATTTAGCCAGATATCTGACACAAGAATATATAGCAGAGATAGGAAGTATATTGCCTCAATCCCAGTACAGTTATTACAAGCATCAAATGTCTATTAAGATCAAGCATACTAATCTTGCCAAAGAGAACTTGTAAAAATTCTTAGAAGGGAAAGTAAAAAGGAAATACATAAAGACAAGGAGGGCTGGGAAGAAATAGGCATTCTCTAAAACTGCTGACTAAAAGCACTTCTTGAGGAAAAGGGTCAGAAATATGTTCCAAACCAAACAAATAGAAAATACAGCAGAACAGTTCAAAGAAAAATGCTCTAAAAGAATTTATTGCCTTGTGGCTAGAGATGACATTGAAAGTAGCATGGACACAAATTGATTAAGCTGCTGTCAACATATTTGGCCCCAGGAATTGGTTACTATTGATTTACAGCTTACAGTAAAAGGATAAAAACCAGAAACTTATGAAAAGAGCTGTATTCAGTGAATTCTATTAGCATATTCACTGTAAAGGGTGAAAAAAACAAGGTGGAATTGATCTAAGAAAAATTCACATCAAAAGACTTTGTTAGAACGAAAAATGCCCTCTGTGTTGCAAGCCAAAGCCCATGAGAAAAATGAAAGCATATAACAGGTTTTCTTTTTTCTTTCTGCATACTTAAAATTGTGGGATATTATATGTAGCTTTTTAAAGAACAGTATTTAGTATATAAAATCAGTAAGTTGCTAAAAGTAAAACATATTTCATTCATAAGACATTCATATTATGCTTATTTAGACATTCTGAAATATAAAACACAAGCCCACTTCTCTGAGTAAGCAACTGGCTTCTCAATTGTTTAGACCAAAATATGGATATAAGTCAATCAGATCTTCAAAACATGTTGTGTCTGTCACATGTGTGCTATAGCTGCCAAGAGTATTGTCAAAGAGTATCACAAAACACCTTGTGAAAGAAAGATCTAGATAGAGTGAGTGTAGAATTACCAATAGAAATATAGGAGCTGTCAGCAGCTGTGGGTCAAGTGCATGGACTATCAGCTAAAATGAGATTGAAGTATAGACAGCATCATTTATAATGCTAAGAGTTGGTCAATTGGTGTTTCAGTAAAATTTAATTAGGCAAATTCTATACACAAACCTAGAACAGTATCATAAAGCCAATTGCTCCTTTCCTACATGATGTGATATGGAAAAACACATTTTTACACTTTAAGTATGTGTATAAATGTATCATCTAACAACTTAAGCATAACTCTTTCATAGAGATGCACCCTACCTGTAGTTCACATTTGTCCATTTTATTCTTTTAACAGCTATAGAGGCATAGATAGAGCCACATTTTCTTTTTTCTTATGATTTTTGCTGGTTGGATGTTTGGCCTGCAACCTGTATGTGGTGAATCACTCTATAAGACCAAGCTTTATTTTTTTTTTCCTAAAACATAAGAAATAAACAAAATTGTTTTAATGTTGAATATATGTTGCGTTTCTTGATTGTTTAATACAGTTATGGCATTTACAATTCCCCCAGAAAAAAGGAAAACATGCATTTGTCTGTTCTTGCTTTGAAAATAAATATTTGAAGTAGCTGGGGCTGCTCAGATTAGAAGTTATAATGAACAGGGGTTTGGAACATTAGCCAGAGGTCTACTCTTACATGTTTAAGACAGACAAACTCAAACTAGATACAGTGTGCTGTGAAAAGTAATGAGGTGGTCAGGAGAATGGACAGTCTATCATGCAAAAGAAAGGTAAAAATTTGTGAAGCTAATAAATAATGTATGAAAGAGGATACGGTAGTAACTGTGGGATAACTGAGAAACAGTAAGGTTTTATTAAGCTTCAGGATAGTACTGTGGCAGCACTGTCTTATAAGAGGAATAATCCTTCCTGAAGTTTATCAGTCTACCCTTCACCTAGCATGGCATGTCAGATAAGAATAAACCAGTATCTCTGAGGAAGGGTAGTGAGCGTATGAGATAGTAAGGTGGTTCCAAATATCAGAATTATAGTGACAGTATCTTAGACCACACTGCTTTCTCAGTTACTAAAGCTGAACAACTTTGATAAATATAGCCTCAAAAAGGAGTGAAAGTGTCAGATGAGTAATTCATATTATTTTACTCAAAAGCAGATTTTAGGTAGTGTGAATCATGTGTAATCCCATCATCACATGCAATCCTACTCTACATAACTAGCTGTCTGAAGTAAGAAGATGCTTTAATAGATTTATTAAGTATCATGGTTACAAGTTTGGGAACCTGCTTGTTTGTTCCTGCAGGCTTGTTTCTGTATATTCACTGGAAAGTTTCTACTTCAGAAACTTGTTTCTGCAGGAACGTTTTTTTTGTATTTCTGCAAACTCAGTGAATAGTTTCTGCTGAGCTTCATAATTTTGCAGAAAGTTAACAGATCTTTCATCCACCATGCAAAATTTCTCTTTATGTGCAGTCACTCTATTTTGGGGAATGTTAAAGTAACTAGATCTTGTGTTAGCTGTAAACAATTTACTGAATGAAATACAAGCACAATATAAGAAGGAATTAATCTTGATACTAGGGGTCAGAAGGTAGTTTTTATTTTGAAGTGTTCACACCTCTGCAAGCAGGAACTATCAAAAGCTACTTCAAAGACAGGGAAAGGTTCTCAGTGAAGTACTTCTGGATCACATTGCATCCCCCTATTGCATTTTACATTACATCACCCTATACAAAAACATGTTTACAGTTTAGATGCATTACCTCTGAAAGAACAATGGCACATACAATCACAAATAAAATTACAAATATAGAAAAGCCATCGACATCTAGATACCTGGATGTAAAAGCAAAATAATTAACTTGTTTACTTTTAATAACCATATATTTTGTTCTCTGTGAGTGTTAATACACACAATAGATTATTTTGGTGTAAGCAAGAAATTGTAGACTTCAAAAAAAAAAGTGAAAACAGACAATTACTCAATATAAGAAATTACTTCCTGGGTAGGGTAGAGTTTTTAAAATTTCCCTTTTAGTGTACACTAGAGATCAAGGTCATCTCCACTGGGGTCTAGTGGTTTTTTATAATTATAAGCAAAAAGAGAATTGGCTGGAGTTCTGCTGTTTATTTCTCCGTTAAAAGGAAGTTTTCTTATAGTCTCACAGAAATTCTTGATTTTACAGATAGAAGTATGTTAGGCAAACTCATTCATCTGTGTTCCATGAAGGTATTTTTTTACAGTATGGTCAAGGAGTTGGACTAGATGATCATTGTAGGTCCCTTTCTGCCGCGATGGAAGGGACAGGGACACGCTTGATGCAAGCAAGTTCCAAATTTAATACGTTACAGTAGATACATTCCACACCTTTCAACTGAAATTTATTCTATTCTATTCTATTCTATTCTATTCTATTCTATTCTATTCTATTCTATTCCATTCCATTCCATTCCATTCCATTCCCATCACATGAACTGTAGAATGTTGGGCAAATATTTTCAAATGCTGTTAAAATATTGAGAAAAATCTGATTCAGAAAAGCACAAGGAACTGCTATATAAAATAGATCTGTATCAGAAGGTGTACAAAGATTTATAAAAGAGAGATTTATATGTAAAGCAAACAAATTAGTCTACTGGAACAAACCCAAGGCCTCCTAATTAAATAGGAGACCTGATGATGGTGAATACTGTGGATGCTCAGGAAAAAAGGAATAAAGACAAGTGCAAGTTTCTAGCAATGATCCCTTAGTATGTTTTTCCTGTTTCCAGTAAAGTGTATTTCAGGAACTTCTGAATCAGAAGCAGTGTCTTTGTTAAATAGCAATAGCAATACTACTACTACTACTACTACTACTAATAATAATAATAAAATAATCTAGCGAGAGTTATTTGTTTATCTAAACCCAACTTTTAACACATCTGAGTTTTAGCAACATTCTCTGAGGACTTTCGCAGTTTAACTTTACATTGTTTAATTCCCTTTTCCTGTGTTTGAAACTATAGTCGGTTTAATTGTAGCCTTCTTGGTTTTGAGTTACAAGAGAGGATTAAAAGTAATTTCTCATCCTTGTTCTTTGCATAACTCCTGGTTCTTAGGCCTTTTCTTCCTCCTGAATTGTATTTTCTGGTCTTTTTAGAATTATTCTATCTAATCATATCCTGCACTAAAGCTTATCTATTCCTTTGTTTAATTATCCTTTTTTGTCCCTCTGTAGGCCTATTCGAACTCTGCCATATTCTTTTTGCACCAGGAAGACCAAACAGTGAAACTGGAATGGTCTGATATAGTTTCTTTGTTTACCTTTTGTTTAGTCTGATGACTATTTCATCTTTTTCTTCTTTTTCTTCATATTTTATTGTTAACCGAAATGCTCTGGCATCCATCTCATGGAATTACATTTGAGTTCCTCATGCTGTAATTATTCCCCTATAATAACACATTATCATTTCTCTGATGCTTAGAAATTATTTAATTGGTTAATCCAGTTTTCTCAGATAGACCCATTTGTTGCTGTTTCCTAATTGTCTAGTACAAGGTGTTCCTGAAATATCCTTCCAAAAGTTAAGATTTAACTCCAATCACTTTGTTTTCACACAGGCTAATCAACAGTATAGCTCTTCCATATATAATATTGCAGTGTTTTAATTGTGAGACACATATGTTTGCTCACTTCCCCCTAGAAAAGGTCCCTCAATTAGAAAACAAACAAACAAACAAAAAAACAACATTTCAAAACTATAATCTATGGCAAGAATGTCTCTTTTCTTTTTCAGATACTTTGTAGACAGTAATATAATCTAGAATAATATTATTGCAGCATCCATATTTTCAATTGCAGTGCAAGCTGAAGTTCAAATGCATATTTCAGGATATGATTTACACTTGCACATGGTATTTTTTGCCCTCCAGTTGTGCCACAAGTAACCATGACAATCCTGCTTTGCATCTGGCAATAGGACGCAAATAAGTAACTTTTTGTTAATTAAGGTGATAATCTATTTTATTCATTGACAATATATGTGGGGAAATATATCACAGAAAATAGAAACACTGCTGTTTTATGGGAAATGATATATTAAGATTTGAAAGCAGTGTGCAGATAGTAATACTGCAGACAGAGAAAAAGAAGCAAAGGCATTTAAATAGGATTAGAATGGTACCTCCAAGTGTTAAAATTACTCTGCAGCCTTCTGAAGGTCTGGAGATTTCTAAAGATTTTTACTATTTCAGGCTTTGGTTTAAATATAACTTATTTTTTCTTAATAAAAAAGATTATTTATGATCACAATAAGAAAAATTGCAAATACCAGAAGCAAATATTCAGAAATAAAAAAGGGTGTTAATCAAATTCTTACAATTTTATGAAGTTCCTAATAAAATATTACAATACTATTCCACTGTGAAGAAATGTACTTGTGATTCCAGCAGTTTTCCATACAATCATCACAGGCAAAACAGTCTCAATTTGGGAAATTTCACTCAATTTATTGCCAATTACCAAACTTCTAGTTAACAATTCAAATATTGAAAGAAAAAGAATTTAAACAATTAAATACCTCAGGAAAAAAAAAAAAAAATTCTCTCCCTTCCCCAGGCTCAACTTCCCCCTTCCTTGCCTCAATTCCCCCTTGTTTTCACCACACGTTATACCTGGTCCCTACCAACCCTTTCAGTGAGGCAATGGGAGATGCAATATGTAGGAGTCGGTGTGTGGTGGTTTTTTTCAGCTGTCCCTTGCTTCTTACTGCTTCCCTGCTCCAGCACTGGTTGTTTGTGGCCTGCAGTCCCTCTAGGGGTGTCCTTGATCCAGTGTGTGTCCTCCACAGCCCACCATCCCTCAGTGACATCCCTTCTCCATCAGAAATACTTCCTTCCAAGACACCATCTCCAAATGTGTCTACAACTATGTCCTCTTCCATGTTCTTCCTCCCTTTTCACCAAAGACACCTTTTCACATACCTCCTCACGTCTCCTTTTATGCATCCTTCTGTGTCTCCTATCACATATCTCCTTTATGTGCTCCGTGGACTGACTGAATGTTTGATGCAAGTTTCTATCAGAATTAATTACAGTGAGAACAAGAAGGGCATTTTTGTTTTATTTTGGTTCAGTGAGAAGAAAGAAAGAGGAAAGGGAGACTAATTTTTTTAATTAAATAAGAAAGGCTAATTTCTGATGCTTCATCTTAAAGTTAAAAAAAACAGAGAAACAAAACAAACCAGCTGATAACACAAACCTGGCACACTCCTGTGCTCCCGAAGAAATATGATCTATGTTCCTCAAAAGAGTAAAAAAGAGATTATGTAAAAAAGAGTATGTATGTATTATGACTTACTCAGTCCTGTCTTCAAAATCTGCTAATTAGATTGCAGAAGTGCAAATGAGATTTTTCCAAAACTTGAAAAAATGTTGAAAGGGTTTACTATTTCATTGTCTTACCTGTACCAGTAAAGACTGACTTTTTTTTTAATGATTCATTGTTATAGATATATGTAATGGTATATTTTAGGACAGAAACTTCTCCATACAAGCATTTAGATAATATAAATAATATAACGTATGTTTCTTAACTGCATTACACATTGTTCAGGGAATCAACATGTAAAAGCCTTCAAGTTTTTTCTGCATATTGGGAAGAGATATATAACTAAAGAGAAAATTATAGAAAGCATATGTAAAGTTGAATCTTGACTGAGAGTTAAAAGAATACAGAAAGCATCAAAATACCACATGGCTACATATTATGCCATCTGAATTTCATCTAGTTATTGCTAGCTAGGTACCTATATCCTTAGTAGTTCATGTACATTTTCAAGAAAAGTGTGCAGTTTTAATTAGCTGAAAATTGATCACAGTATCAAGCTATTTGACATCTTTGAAATTTCCGGATTTTTTATTTCTTCTGTCTTCCACCTCCAAAGGAAGACAGAATGCAAAAGGGAGTTACATATCCCTTTTCCTATTATCATCCCTAGATTTTGAAAGACCTAGCTTATCAAAGGTACAGTCATGTTTCATTCATATGAAGCACTGCTTGTGCTGGTTTTGGCTGGGGTAGAGTTAATTTTCTTCATAGTAGCTGTCATGGGACTTTGGGGTTTTTTTTGGATTTCTGCTGAAAACAGTGTTGATAATATAGAAATGTTTTAGTTATTAATAAGCAGTGCTTACACAGAGTCACGGCCTTTACTGCCTCACACCACCCCACCAGTGAG
>VZZY01006049.1:0-14869 GCA_013400335.1 Eurystomus gularis | reverse complement strand
TTGGGGTGCAGGTTTTTTCCCCTTCTTAACTATGCTATCACAGAGGGACTATCAGCACTGCTGGTGGGCGTGGTGTGCTTGATCAGTGGCAGGTCTATCTTGGAGCTGTCTGGCATCAGACACAGGAGAGGCTTCTGACAGCTTCTTACATAAGCCACCCCTGTATCCCCCTCAGCACGTTGCCATGCAAATCCAATACACATGGAACTAGAAGGACCCCAGTCCATCCCTTTGTACTGATGAAGGACCAAGCCTAGGCACAACTCTGGCAGCTACTTGCCTCAACTTGCTCTTTTAACCTATGCTGAAGAAGAATCCACAAAATCAGCATTGTAGTTTAAATTAAAACCTTTCTTTGATGTCTAACCAAACTTCACATTGATGTAAGTAACTTATTTTTTGTCCCTTGTCATTGTGTTCACAGGCATGATTGATCACAGACCCCTTACATTCTAAGAGAACATTTTTATGTGCAGTGCTGTACATTTTTTTCTTTTTTTCACTAACCACCCTGTCCTTTCATGCTTGCCTCAAGGATCATGTTTCTGATCCTCTTTTCACCCTTTATTGTTCTCTCAAGACTGCAACTTGCCAATATACTTTTAAGTGCAATATACCAAACTGGAAGAAATAAAAAAAAAATCTACAAATTGCAAAACTGAGACTCTACCAGCGCAAGTAGACCAAAATGGTTACCATAGCCAAGCTTACTTCTACTAATGCATCCTAGAAGACTGAAATGAGAGAATCTGACAAGATACAAGGAAAGATGTTTTTTAATGATGAAGACAGTCAAGCTTTGGAACAGGTTGACCAAAGAGGCTGTGCAGCTTCCATGCATGGAAGTTTTCACAGGAAGACTGGGTAAAGGCCAGACCAACCTGGTCTGACCTCCCAGGTAACCTTGCTTTGAGCAGGAGGTTGAACTAGAGACAGCCCAAGGTGCTAACTGAATTATCTTATGGTCCTGTGAAAATAATTGCTTCCCTGTCAGTAATGTAGTATTGCTGAACAGTATTCAGTTTGCATTATACTGTCATATTCAGGCCCTTTTCTAAGGACTGCTACCTGCCCTGTTAGTCCCTGTGTTATAGGGGTGCATGTGATTTCTCTTCTCCAGATGCAATGCTTGTTCCTCTTACTGGTGCTCCCAAAGAGCTCCTCCCTACAATTTGCTGTTTTCTTTTTCTGAGGTCCACTGATCATTCTGTTGCTACTGTATCTTCTGCTTCCCAGAATCACTCAGTTTTTAAGAGCTTTCCCCTATACTGCAGAGCAACTGCTTTTGGCACCATGTTACTTTTAACGCTTTGCAAACCATTTGCTAAGGCAGCCTAGCATGTCTGAAGCACAACAAGGGGGATACTTCAGCCTGGGATGCCATGTGAAGATGCCCAAGAAGCAGTGATGTCCTCACAGGTAGGTAGGGTCTTTGGGCTCAGTGATCCAGTCTTAAAGGTGACAACCTGAATTCCAGTCTCAATTTGATCTTCATATTCCATTCTTTTCAAATTACACACCTTTGACATTTCCACCTATCAGTCTGAGATTTTTACCCAGCAAAAACCAAACACTCAGGAGGATGAGTAAATGTAAATACAAAATAAAATGAAACTGCTGCGTAAGTGACTCTGAACATGCCTTATCTTAAAATGCTATAATACCTGTAACTTTAATTCAAGTCTTCATTGTTTTAAGAACAAACTCTCAAGGAAGCTTTGAATAAACCAAATCACCTGGGAAAAGGCAGATTTCACCATCTGCAAAGGGGGATTTTTCAGCTTTCTGAGAGTAGTGATTGGCAAAAAACTGTTCTGCTTTGGAGAATTTGTGATCAGGAACTCTAAACCTCAGTTTATCTACAGATGAATTAGAGTTTTTCTCCTTCAAACAAGGGTAATCTTCAGGGGTATTTGTTCTGTGGTCGATATTCATGGCAAGCCAAACAAAATCAACTTATTTCTTGATTACTAGGAGCAAGTAGAAGTTTACCATCTGTGTGTAGCAGTCTACTTGTTCAGAGTAAATAATATTAAGCCCTTGTGTACATTCCTGCAGGACCAGGAGCTGTATTTCTTTTAAGTCTTTGTGTTATCTTCTTTGTACAGTAACAGTTATATTATCCAGATAGAAACATAATGGTTCTTCTAGCAAGATTTTATTTTTGCTGAGAAATGTTATTTTTTGCATATTTGTCAATTTGACTTTAACTCATAGTATCAGTTACAAAATAAACAAAATGCTTCAGTGAAAGATATTACCCAGATAAATTCCAAACAGGATCCAAAGCAAGAAGGAAATGCTGCTCTGTAGAGCTGGATGACAAAAATCTACACATTATTTCTGTAACTGGTAAGTGCATATTTGTTGAAATTGAAATATTTAATGTAATACTTTGATGGTTTTAACCATTTTTGGACAGAAGCCATAGGGTTTTTTCCTTCCACTGTATCATGATAAAAGTAAAAAAAAAAAAAAAAAAAACCACCTATCAAAAACCCAAACTTATTTTCCTAGAGCTTTTACTTGATTGATATTTACTGCATGTATTATTAAGTTATGTGATAAAAGGCACATCTACACCCACACACAGGAGTACAGAGGCACAGTACCAGGCAGGGGAACCCTAGTAACCCTGTCAGAGAAAAGGAGTCCCAGCCCTATCTCCTCCCAGGGCTGTCCTAGAAGGGTTGTCAGCCCTATGGGTTGGGGATTACACCCATCACAGTGACTCAACATACAGGCTCTCCAGGGCACATTTCAGGCCAAGGGGGTTACTGCCTAGGGCTGCGTTACTTAGAGGATTGTACTGGTTTTGGCTGGGGTAGAATTTCTTCATACTAGCTTGTATGGGGCTATGTTTTTTACTTCTCACACAACCCTGATAACAAGTACACTGGGGGTACACAGAAGTCGGGTGTGGACTCGGCTGACCCCAACTGACCATGGGGATACAGCAGACCATGCAATATCAGCAATAAAAAGCCAGGGGAAGAAGAAGGAAGAGGACATGTTCAGGGTTGTGTGTTTGTCTTCCCAAGTCATTGTTATGTGTGATGGAGCCCTGCTTTCCTGGAGATGACTGAACATGGCCCGCTGATGGGAAGTAGGACATTAATTCTGTATTTTGCTTTGTTTGTGTATGTGGCTTTTGGTTTACCTATTAAGTTGTCTTTATCTCATCCCACAAGTTTTCTCAGTTTTACCCTTTCAATTTTCTCCTCCATCCCACCAGAGTGGAGACGGTGGGGGTGGGCAGCAATCAAAGAGCTATGTGGGGCTCAGCTACCTGCTGAGGTTAACCCACAGCAAGGATACAGGAAAAAGCATTTTGGGATTGTTTAATACTTATTGAAGGATGTTTAGGGAAGAAACCAAAGGTGGGGAAAGCAAGAGATCAGGGTGGTTTGGAGAGGAACAAATAAGAGAAATAAAGTGATAAGGGGATAAAAGGGGTGGTGACCTGTAAACATGTAGCTGCTCAGCACACATATCTGGCTATGCCCTGTACCTAGTCACCACAGTCTGTCCTGTCTTCTCAATAGAATCCATATCTAAGCAATTTCCTGAGTGAGGTACATTCCACTCTGCATGCAGGTATGGGCATGGATGTCTGAGGGCCAGCAATCAGAGCAGTGACCATGCATCACAGGGGCCCATCCATCTGTGGTGCCAGTGTCTGGCATGAGTGCAAGTGTGTGAGCAAGTATGTCAGCACTAGCAAAGATCATGCCGGACTAGGTGGCAAGCAGGGGTGGTGTGGAAGCCAGGGGCTGTGGGTGTCTCTGAGTGAGCACACAGAAGGAACTGGCTACTGGAGGGATTGCAGGTCCCGGGCAGACCATGGAGGCTGGTGTTGACTGAGAGACCTGTTTGCATCTGTATGTGTCTGTGTGAGGCAACTGGAGACAAGAGGATCCAGGTGACACTAGGGAACCCATAATATGCTTATGTCTGCGAGTGGGGCTGTGAAGTGCTGGGGCCTGAGTTGTGGGCCCCAGGTTGCATGGATGAGTCACAGCCTAGCAGAATGTTTTGTTCCCCCACGTTCCAGAGACAGAACTTGGCTCACCTGTATCTTTGTGGCTCTGCCCAAAGGTGGTAGTGGTTAGGGTGGTGGGTGAGGCCAGGGCTACTTTAACCAGAAGCAGATCAGTTAGAGGAGCTTCCTGTTGGGTGTGGCTTCTGTTGGGGCTGGTTGCATCTTGCTGAGCTCTCTTTGTGGTGTCCTTCCATGTGAAGGGCCACTGAGGGAGCCATCTCTGTCTGTTGTGTTCAGCAGGTGATGCTGGGCCCACAGGAACTGAGGGCAGGACTGTCTGAGGGAAGAATTCTGAGGGGATGTTGCTGAGTTTAGTGTTGGCCTGTGTGATCAGGCAACTGATGGCAGCCTAAAATAATGATGGCTGAACTGATGCAACAGGCTGTAGGCACTGAGGGTTTGTATGCTCAAGTGCTAGCAACTGTCAAAACTGAGGATCCAGGACCAGTTAGTGACGGTCTCAGTCAGTTACTAGAGCAACCTATATTTTGTCTATATATACAAATCTGTTTCCCACCAACAGACCTTCCTCCTGGTGAGCCAGAGAAGGGAACAAGATGAGGCCATTGATGCAGCTTGTCATTGTGTTATTGGTGCATTTTCTGCCTGTGTTCATCAGTGTGGCCAGCTATGTGTATATGTGTTGTATTTGTGTGTCTCTATGTGTGGCTATTAGAGCTACATGCTCAGCCTCACTCCTGGTTGGACCAGGGAATGTGGAGCTCTGATGGCTTCACCTCTGTTGGACTATCAGATGTGTCCTCTAGAGCAGTTACAAGGTTTTGACATTGAATGAACATTGTTTTCATCTCATTGCAACCCAAGGGTTTTTGTTTATAATAAAATCTTACCTCAGTCTCAGAATGCTTTGACTAGGTAAGAGTTTGGCTCCTCATTCCAATTTAGAACAAAAAGAATTGCAAATATGAAATTTTTAATGGGGAAAAATAATTCCTCATCACTAGTATCTCTGAAAGACTCTGACAGTTCCAGAAAGGATAAACAAGTTACTGAAAATTTTACATTTGTATATCCTTGTTAGGCTGTACTTCAAAGAATCAAAAACAATTTCCATAGACTGAACTGGGCAAACTACCCCACAGTACAGTTAAGAGGTACTGGCATCTGCATATCTGATAATTTCAAAAGGTCCAGGATGACCTAAGGAGAATATCCTCATTTTACCTCAATCAGTTATGCTGCAATTGAAATGTTGTTGTCCTACTTCCTCTGCAATTAAGACTCTGCTCATTAGTCCCAGCAAAAATTTCCCCTCTTACAACACCACTTGTGTACTATAATGAATGAGGAACAGACTGCTCTGATACTGTATTTCTGTTGAATGGGGACCGATACACACTGGGATGCTCAATATCCTCCTGCTGCTGCTGGAGCTGGGAGATGAGGCCACAGTGAATGCAAACAGCAGTTTAGATCAAGAAGTGTCTAACATTCTATCCAGCTGGAACTATAGGGCGGAATTTGGATAAGCAGAATTCAGCCATCCAAACTGGTATTACAGTAGACCATTAAGAAAAAAAAAAAATCTGCCTTTTTTTTTTTTCTTCTTTTTCCCAGAGAAGATCTGGATACATCTAAAAAGTTTTGTAAAGATTCCCAAAAAAAGGTCCGACCTGCTTCTGCTTGTGGATTTCAGATTTTTTCAAGGACATTTTAGATTTCTGAGGTACTGCACAGATTTTAAAATGAATGCAATGTGAAACACAGTAATAAAAAGATTTAGTTTGCATTTAGAGCTTATCTGAAAGTCACAGTGGGATGTCTAAAGAGGCTGATTCAAGAAGATAATAATAATTATCTTAATTAAAATTAAGTGCATTACAAAACAGATCTCTACCACCTGGTAACTTATAAGCTCTGTGATATGCTTAAATTTAACTTAGAAAGTTCAATGTTGACCAAAATTAATCCACAAATTCCAAGAATTAAAGGTAAGTAGTAATACAAAATATTGCTCTTACTTAACTCCATCTCCAAACTTATCTTCTAAAGTAGGCCAATATTATCTTAATATTTATTGATCAAACATAATAGTAAAGTTGTCTTTAACACTACAAACTGACATCTTAACTGAGGCTTCCAAATACCTATCAGTAAATCTGACATAACGCCTGCATGTAATTTTTGTTGATTTCAGTACTTTGCTAATCATTCATGACTTCAGTTGAGCTCCGAAGAAATTGCCAGAGCTTTCGGATACAGCAATGCCTGTAGCGTGATAACCTTATATGAAAGCAAGATGCTCCCCACCTCCTCAAAGTTGCTGGTATTTCAGATTACTAGAGCTCATGTTTGTGAAGTGATATTCCTTACACTGAGGGAAAGAACATTACCAGGTGGTGTATGTAGGCTTAGGCTTTGGAATAGGGAGATACTATTTTTGGTGTGATGTGACCAGTTTCATAACTGAAATTGTTAATCAACAGCTTGAAAAGGCAACAGTGGTACATTATGGCCCTCCACACCAAAATCAAAATAAACACACAGTGAATTGTGAACACCCTCCAGGATTATATAGATCACTTTATACTGTGCATAAGTAATGATGCAGGGAGGGAGAGAGAAATTAGAAGTGCCACAGAAAGGAGGAGATTACTTTTCCACATCTCTCCTGCTGATTGCTCCTTTCCATCCCCAGGAGGTGCTGTGGCTACAGGCCTGCCCAGCTCATGTTTCTCACTTGGCAGCCTTGTGGCTTCACATTCATCAAGCAGAAAGCACTGTTCTCCATTTATACCACCAGCTTTACCAGTATACCTAGGCACGTGTTAACACAGTGCCGTCCTCTGGGGCTGCCTTTCAATACTCAAGAGGCAAACCAGGTTGCTTGCCATTTGTCATCAAGATTACTGCTTTTGTGCTGGTCTGAAGAGCAATCACCTTCCACCCCATTCCATTGTCTGGGAGCAGGAGAGAGCTCCAGGGAGAGGTCTTGCCTGTGTAAGTGCTCAGTTCCCTTAGATAAACTACCTTTGCTTAGTGCGTACAAGAAAGAGGTAGTTTCAACCTTCATTCTGCTTTTCTCTCTGCCTTCTCCCTCTCAGAGCAAGCCAGCCGTACACACCCTGCAAGAGAATTCATGAAGCCAAAAGCATTTGGAGACCTTAACAGCCAGCATCACTCATCATATGCCTCTGTTCGTCCTTTAGGAATCTCTAATGCACTTCTCTCCATGTGCCATCACTCACAGTAAAAGGTCCCTAATTGGATCCCTAATTGAGAGGAGACAGTCTCAGTGGTTGCTAATGAAAATTTATGGAAGAGGTTACCAATAACTGGCAACAAATGATTGCACTTGTTAGTTCCCTGACTATCTTGATCTATGTTGAGGTGACTAGTACCCCTGTTTCAGGTTTGTCTAAGCCCTACCTGGACACACTGCTATCAGAATGCTTAGACAGGAGAATGACAAATAATGCATAGAAACACATACAGAACAGACACAGTCAAACTTGTAACCTGGGTGCCAGGTCTCTTTCTGCTATTTTACAACTATTCTACAGCCAGGCAGCCTCTGCAATCTCTCTCTTTTTAATAATAAATGTTCATGTAGCAGTTTGAGTAGTGTCCTGGTTTTTTGCTGGGACAGAATCACAGGCCAGCTGTGCTATGTAGGCCATTAGCAGTTTTGAGTCAGCCGGGAGCTTAGGCTGGGAGGGGCAAAAGCCAGGGCAGCTGACCTGAGTTGGCTCACAGGTGTATCCCACACTATACACATCGTGCTCAGTATACCATGGGCAGCTTGCTGAGGGTGCAGGCTCTCCTCCTACTCTTCTCAAACTCTGTCAGCACTGGAGGGACTTGCTTATGGTTCTGCTCCCAAGGACTGCTTTCCCAGTTATTGTGACCACTGTACATTCACTGGGCTGAGTGTAACTAGAGAGGTAGGGGTCATAGGGTGACACAACAACTGTTGTAGTTTAGCCCCGGATGCAGAGTAAACATAGACAAGTAAATGGAGAAAATACCTGTTATGGCTCTATTTATGAAAAGAAATGCTTTGTTAAAATCCTAANATCAACCGTTAATGTGGTAGTTTGGCCTTGGCTAGCAGCAGGAGTGCAGCAAGTTAATATATCACTCCCCCTACTCAACAGGACAGGAGAGAGAAAGTAAGATGAAAGGCTTGTGGGTGGAGATAAGGACGGGGAGATCATTCAGCAATTACAGTCATGGGCAAAACAGACTCATCTTGGAGAAATCAGTTTAAGCGATTACAGTCAAATCGGAGTAGGATAACGACAAATAAGAAAAAAATCTCAAAATCCATGAGCTGCAGTTCTTTATGAACTGCTCCATCGTGAGTCCTTTCTGCAGGCTTCAGTCCTTCAGGAACAGACTGCTTCAGCGTGGGTCCACACAGGGTCACAAGTCCTGCCTGCAAACCTGCTCCAGTGTGAGATCCTCTTCTCAGGGGTCCACACATCCTGCCAGGAGCCTGCTCCAGCATGGGCTTCCCATGCGGTCACACCCTCCTTCAGGCATCCACCTGCTCCTGTGTGGTGTCCTCCACAGGCTGCAGGTGGATATCTGCTCCACCATGGACCTCCATGGGCTGCAGGTGGACAGCCTGCAGCCTCCCCATGATCTTCACCACAGCCTGCAGGAGAATCTCTGCTCTGGTGTCTGGAGCACCTCCTCCCCATCCTTCTTCACTGACCTTGTTGTTTGCAGAGTTGTTTCTCTCACATGTTCTCACTCCTCTCCTCTGGCTGCCAGTTGGGGTGCAGGTTTTTTCCCCTATCAGCACTGCTAGTGTGCTTGGTCTCAGTCAGTGGCAGGTCCATCTTCGAGCTGGCTGACCTTGTCTATGTCAGACATAGGAGAAGTTTCTGGCAGCTTCTCACAGAAGCCACTCCTGTACCATCGCCCAGTACCTAGACATTGCCATGTAAACCAAAGACACTTCAATTTTTCTTTTCTTTTCTTTGTTACTTTGAGAGGAATCAGCTTTTAGATGAAGGCTTTAGAGCAAATGTAAAAGTTAGGTTAGCTTGGGTTGCAGGTTACTAGCTCAAAGTGTTTCAGTTAGCCTTTTGAGGCACCCTCACATGTCCCTGTGGCAAATACAATGTCTCCTCATCTTTTACACTGATGAAACTGCTCTATGCATGTCATGTTTGGTTCATTACATGGCCTACACTGGAAAAAACATGCATGGATTCCGTTCAATTACTGCTGAAGCACGCGATTACCTTAGCCAAATTACTATTTAGTAGCAGTAGGGCATACATTAACCAAACTACCAATATGAAAAACAGTAGTATTAGGAAAAGTAGTGCATTCAGCCAACTTAGAAAATCCAAGCTATATGAGGCATTTCCAGGAGATGGTGCTATTCTCAAGCCCTCTGCAGCTTCTTAGGGAACAAGCTCAGAAGATTGCCACCTTTTCCCTGGTACGTTCCAGGCTTGCATAATTTATAGTTAAAATAACCAACAATTTGATAGGGTTCCTGAATTGCAAAACTACATGTGGAAGGGCTTGCACTGCGGAGCTCACCTGAAGAAAGGCCCTGTGCCACCAGCCTGCAGTGGTGCCTGGCTGGGGTGCAGGAGGTCTTGTGCCCCCACATAGAGGGAATAACTTCTGGGAGTCTCCACCAGAAAGGGAGATTTAAGGGAATGACCCCCAGAGGTTTTGTTCTTTGCTTTTTTTCATCAGAATCAAACTCTCCTACCTTACTCTAAACAAGAAATTTAAGCTCAGATTCATAATGGGAGTAGGACACTCAGTCTCACAGCACCAAAGCTGTAACTACTCACCTCTGCAGAGAAACCTCAGTTCCCAGTTCAGTTCTCAGATAAATGCCTGTGGGAATTGACAGCTTTCCGAATGAAAAGCACAACAGGCAGCGTTCTGGGCAAGGAGCTACTGAAAATAGCCTGAAAAGGTAATGCCATTCAAAAAAGTACATCTCAAAACCTCACCCACATTAAGCTTTCCCTGACAGTGCTGTTCTATGGGTCACCTCTGTGCCTCCAACACAGCTCATTGAACTGGGATGCTCTTCTTTGCAGTGCCAAATGGCTACTGCTCAGATGAGTTACAGGCTGCAGAAGACAGTTCCTGTTCACACTTTTGTCTGAGGATACTAAACTACACATCTCTCCAAAAAGCATCCTAGACACCTACTACAGGCTGTTTTTCAGGAGAGAAGCTGGGTTTGTATTCCATTTTAAATCAAGTGACAGTTGTGACAAGGGCTCAAACTAAAGGTTAGGGAAATCAGCTGGAAATTAGAGACTTGGTTATTAAAGCTGCGCAGGCAGGCTTTGGAGCATGGATGCCCATTCCCAGACAAGATCCCAAACCCCCTGGCTCTAGTGCTGCTCCTGCTCTCAGCCTATATCACTCTCCATCTTGCTTATTTTTTGCCAGCAACATAGCTTCATGTGGAGAGCTAAGTCATTTTCCCAAACTTGGGCTTCAAGCCAAAGAACCTGTGGCTTGGTGGTTAGAGCAAAGGTGCCAGGCACATGACCAAAACTCCTGCCTCAAGCTAGAAGGTATTGTCTCACCTGTTGCTCCAGCAAGAAGAACCTGCATTTTACGTGGAAGCCAATGCAGCAGGTGTCTCTGGGTAGACATGAGAAATGGTCCTTTAAAAGGCTGGGTGAGGTAACAACAGGTTTGTGAATCCTCACAGGCTTAGGCTTGAGGTGCAAGCTGATCCGTGCAGCAGCAGGAAGTGAGAGCCTCTAGATGTGCCTAGGACAAGTCCTTCAGGCATCAGAGGAAACTGAATGTCAAAATCTCAGGTGCTGGCAGGCTCAGACAGCAGATAAGGGGACAGCTAGGCTTTGGATGGCACTGCCTAAACCTCCTGATCTCTCTGAGGCTTGGTTTTACAGTGGTAAAAAGGAAAGTAATGTTTATCTTAGGATATTGCAAGACATGCTTGAATAATGTACTAATCCTACCAAAGTCACTGGACAGCTCCAGTAAATGAGGTGGCAAAACTGGATCCAAACTCTGGGTTGGTGGGAAACAGAGCCCCAAGACTTTCTTTTGCCAGCAGTATTCAGGCTCTGAAGGATGGACTGTATGTAGTTTCAGCTAAAGAGAAAAGCCACAAGCATTAATTTTGTTTAAACTACAATTTTAAACGCCACAACTATCAAACACTAACAGCTTTTTTTTTTTTCCAAAACAACTCTTGAGGAGTTTAATTCATGATTGCCTTTAAAACAAGTTTAATCATTATTTTTTTATTAAGGTGATTTTATCAGGCTCAAGCATTAGAACAAACTTCTGCAATATCCACATGTAGTTCATGAACATTTAGTGCCTTATGGCCGAGCATTTTTGGAGGAGATAAACAAATGGATGGTCTAGTGGTCTCATGGCCACTTCTTCATTATAATCATTACATTTTTTGCTGCTGTTTGTTTTGTTTGTGTAACATAGGTTTTTGGCTTCCATTTCTTTAATTTAAAAAATGCACTTCAGGGTTAAACGTTTTAATTTGTAATGTGTTGTGATTTGTCTTCTTCTTTGGTTTCTTGGTAGACAAGCTCTTCTCAACTATTTTTCAGCACTAGTATAGAAAAGCCTCTTTACTCTGGGAGAATATTTAAGTATATGTTTCAGCTCTAAAATGTTCTTGAGGCCTGTTGTGGTTAAACACTTCACTGATTATTTCAGCTAAGGAATTGGAGCCTTTAGCTCATTTATATTTTACTTGCCAAGAAAGGTCTTGCCTGAAAAAACCTGCCTTGTCTGCAACAAGAAGCTATAAACAGAGAATTAGTGAATCAATGTGATTTTAGACCAGGAAGCTTGCTCTGAACTACATTTTTCAGCTTTTGGAAAATTGCATTAAGCTCTGCAAATGAGCCATTGGGGATACAAGAGTGGATCATAAAAATCCATTATGAATATATTAGTTGCATTGGGTTTTAGTGTTGTAAAAAAAATAGTTTCACTGCTTGGTTGAAGACTTACTGAAAAAAAGAATACAGAAGCATCTGTTATTCTGTTCTATTGCTTCTAATACCATATGCAGATGTGCAAACAAAATAAGAGGTTGTTTTGTGTAATTTTTTCAAGATGTTTAAATTCATCCATGTAGTCACTCCATTGACTTAAAAATAAGGACTGCATTTGGCTCTTTAACAGCAGCAAAGCAGTGGATGAATGAGCAAAGTCTTGGGGTTTTTTTCTGTGTTGTTATGGGGAAATTAAGAACAAATGAGTTTGTTGTTTAGTATTAATGTGGCTAGCAGATGGAAAGCATTATAGCCACCCAGCACAAAGTTCATTTTTGTGCTAAGAAGTCATTAAAAAGTTAACTAGTGTTTATATCAAAGAATCTACTGCAAAAATGGGAATTGTATAACAAAATCTTAGCAGACGTCTGTTAAATATTATATGTGGCATTCATATACAAGCACTACAGCTCCACTATTGCAATGCACAATGCTAAAGGAAGCAACCACACCTGCACAAACTTCTCAGGACCCTCTGCACCTAGACAGTGTAGAGGCACCGGAAAGACACAGTGCCTGCCCAAGTTATGGTCCCCACCTCTCCCCTCCTGACTGGGCATTTTATGGCAACTTACACTGATTTACATATTGGTCTAATAAGTAAATAGGACTTAAAATGAACAGGAATTCCACTGATGTGGTAGATCTTGAGACACCGCCTCTTTTATGCCAGGTACAATCCTTTAGGCTAGAACCTCTTTGCAAAACCGGCCGTGTTTTCAATGAAGCTTCACAGAGATTCAGGTGCAACTTCCACTGAACAGCAAATTTATGTACAAGAAAATATAATGTGTGTATGGCACATCTATTTGCAAGCTACACAAAAAAGCTCCACTCAAGAAATCCAACTATACTAGCACCACTACTCCCCTAACCCTACTGTAATCTGAATACTTGTGCATCTGAGTGAAACCAGGTCCAGCCCAGCCCTTTCAAAAAATCTATATTTTTAATGGTTAATCATTATTGTGTCCTGATGGCATCCTGCTTATTAGCCCCTTATGTTAACGGTTTGCACATGAAGACTCAAAGCCAGACTGAGAAATAATGACTAGTTAAATAACAGCAAAATATAGTAGAAGCACAAAAATTTTGTTTGGAAGGGACTGTTAAGAGTTATCTAATCCAACCCCTGCTCAAAGCATATCCAGGCAGATCATGCTGTGCCTGGCCATTTTAAGTTTTTAATATCTCCAAGGACAGAGACTAAAACCTCTTTTGGCAACCTGTTACTGTGCATGGCCACCCTCGTGGCCTAGTAAGCATTTCCTGTACCTAATCTGTGGCCGTTGCCTCTTGTCCCATCTCTGTGCACCTCCAAGAAAATTCTGTCTCTGTCTTGTCCATAGTGTCACATTGGGTAGGTGAAGGGAGGAAAAAAATGTCCTCTTTGCCTGCCTTTCTTCAGGCTTGAACAGATCTATATATCTCATCCCCTCCTCGCATGCCACGTGCTCCAGCCTCAAGCAAATAGGTGAAAACTGCAAAAATATTTCCATTTTCCATCTTTGCCTTGTTTGTTCCCTGTACTTTGCCGCTGGCTAGATTCTTCACAGGCCTTTGTCAAACACTTTTCTGCCTTTTCATCTACACAGTCTCATTCCTCAAAGCACAGCTTACTCTAATCAAAGTAGTTGAAGAGAAAAACAAGCATACTCTCCTCCTCTTGCTCCAAATTTTGGACACAGGCTAATGTACCTGATGTAGAGCCATCTTGTCAACATGTGGGACCAGTGTGAGTCCAGCACTGAGTCTGACCTAACAGGTCCTTTCACAGCCTGGAAGGAGGTGCACTCCCAAGGGACTCAAAGTCCAGGCAGTCTTCCTTGGCAAAGGTCAATCCTCACTAAGGTGGAGCCACTCCCACCCTGAATCCCCCTGCTCCATAGGCATGGACACCAGTGCTCTCCTGTGCTGGCCAGCAGTCAAATATAATGTGATACCAGAAGGCAAAGGCTTTGTGAAAAACACCAAATATCATCAGATTGTGCTGAAATGCTGAGGTTTGGTAACACCAACTGTACTTGAAGCTTCTCAGAGTTCATGAGAGACCTGTACTGCTGGCTCCAAGCTCTGCCCCATAAGCTTAATACAAAAAGCTGCCGTAACAAACTATTCCTCCCATCAGTTGGAGCTCCAACACAGCGTATTCCAAGTTATGTAAACTATTCACTGACTGGAGGAAGTGTAACAGAGCAATATGGATGCTCTCTGGAGGCCAGAACCCCTGCTACATGTTTGAGAACCCTCAAAGCATGCTTACGCAGGGTAGAAGTAACAAAAAAGTCTTTAAGCAGTGGAGTATAATTTATTCTTATATTTAACTGATGGAGGTAAAACATATTGAGACAGGAGGGCCATAGTGTGCTCCTCTTGGATTCACCCTGTAGTATTATAGAAAGACGTTGTCATTCTGCATGAGCAGTTTTAAATGAGTTTTAATGCATGAACTACATTTCACCATAGAATCATAGAATACCAGGTTGGAAGGGACCTCAAAAATAATCTAGTCCAACCTTGCAAGGTGAAAAAATATACAGTTTAAATGAGATGGCCCAACACCCTGTTGAGCTGAATCTTAAAACTGTCCAATGTGGGGGAATCCATCACTTCCCTTGGGAGATTAATTCCAATGTCTAATAGTTCTCATGGTGAAAAATTTTCTTCTGGAGTCCAATTAGAATCTCCCCAGGAGTAACTTGCAACCATTCCCCCTTGTTTTTTCCATGTAACTCCTTGTAAAAAGGGAGGCTCCATCTTCTTGGTAGCCACCCTTTATGTACATGGTTAAGAGGTCTCCCTTAAGCCTTCTCTT
>VZZY01006048.1:5782-16044 GCA_013400335.1 Eurystomus gularis | reverse complement strand
TCTTCCAACCAGAACGATTCCATGACTCCTTTGGTCGGCCTCGGCAGGAGGCCCGCGTACAACTCCCCATGGGCCGAGTGAAATCCCTCGAGGTGCAGAAGCAGCAGCTCGTGGGGTGGTGGATGCGGTTCCATCCCAGGGGCCTCTGTGCGATTCCTCCAGGATCGACTTGCCTTTGCTGTCGTGACAAACCGATTTTCCTTCTCCCGACAGGACTACTACAGCAGCGGGTACTACCAGGAGGTGGAACCAGCCCAGGCACCGCCGCAGGAGCTGAGCACCGACTCCTCCTTCCTGGACGACGAAGCGGTTGGCACTTTATTGTCTCTCCTGCTACTTTATTGTCTCTCCTGCTGGGGAATTTGCGTTTCGGCTCTGCCCGATCACGGCACCTGCTCGACAGCCGCAGTCCTGCCCGCCAGCACGGCCGGGGTCGGACTGGGTTGTCCCGTGGGGTCTGGTGCTGTGGTGGACACACGTGTGTCCTTCCAGCGGTCTCTTGGGCTGCTGCTCCACACGGGTTTGCTTCCTTTAGAAGCTTGTGAGTTGACGTTTGTTATTTCCACCCAGCCCCGTCTCGTTCTTGTGACGTGGTCTGTGGAGCAGATGTTGCCGAGGTGCAAACGAGCTGCAGGCCGGATGACTTCACGGTGCAGCCTCTAGCGCAGCGGTGGACTCCCCGCTTATTTAAAATGCTCAAAAACCTGTTTTAAAACACCTTTTTCTGTTGTTGATCTAACCTAGAGCCTCGTTAGCTGAGCTGGTCAGTGCTGCAGGAGACAAGCGCCCACCCTTTGAGGGACCTCTTTGTTGTAGGGGTGGTTTTCATAGACTGGTTTGGGTTAGAGGAGACTGAGCTGAAAACTCAAATCACTGGACAGTTAGTTCCGTTCTAACTCCGACCAGGACAAAGACTAAATGCTGTTTAAATGCAAAGGAAAATGAGTTTATAACCTTGACGCGAAGCAGTTTAAGATATTCTGATCCTATAGCGAAGCAAAACTCTCCCAAAGAGCAAAATCCTGGCTGCAAAAACGTGGCTGTGGCGTGTCCAGGCGGGAGGAGCTCAGGCTCTGCCCCGTGCCCCTTCCCCTGTTTCAGGTCAGCGCTGGTACGTGTGTCACCACCGGTTGTTTCTCTTCTTCTTTCAGTTCAAGCGCCTGCAAGGGAAGCGGAATCGGGGGAGAGAAGAGATCAACTTTGTGGATATCAAAGGTGACGATCAGCTGAGCGGGGCCCAGCAGTGGTTGACCAAATCCTTAACGGAGGAGAAGACCATGAAGTCGTTCAGCAAGGTAGGGGCTGGGGTTTTGGAGACCTCCACTCAGGTTCAGCCACAGCAGGAGCTGCGGTAGATGCTCTGCAGCCACCAGAGTGGGGGGACAGGGACCCCCGTGTTGTGTGTTGTGTAAATAGTTACCCACGAGAGCATCTCGAGACACACTCCTCGTGTGCAGGTGGTGAAGACCAGCCAGGAGCTGCTTCACCCAAAGGAATCAGCCCAGAAATGTTGAATACGAAACAAACCCTTCTTGAAATGGCTCCGTGCACGCTCCTGTCTCCTTTCACTGTCTGGGTCATGAAATCCCAGCGTGGTGGGGGTTGGAAGGGACCTTGCTCCAAGCTCCTGTCAGGGAGTTGTGCAGAGCCAGAAGGTCTCCCCTGAGCCTCCTTTGCTCCAGGCTCAACACCCCCAGCTCCCTCAGCTGCTCCTCACCACACTCCTGCTCTAGACCCTTCCCCAGCTCCGTTGCCCTTCTCTGGCCACGCTCCAGCCCCTCAAGGTCCTTCTGGGAGTGAGGGGCCCAACCCTGCCCCCAGGATTGGAGGTTGGGCCTCCCCAGTGCCCAGTCCAGGAGGACGATCCCTGCCCTGCTCCTTCATCCCTGGGTCAGTACCTTTCCAGGTTTAACACTTCACCTGCTTTTTACTTCCTAGAAAAAAGGCGACCAGCCCACGGGACAGCAGAGGAGGAAACACCAGATCACGTACCTGATCCACCAGGTGAGTGGCCTCCCTCTCGCGTGGGAGCAGATCCGCGCAGGGTGACAGGCTTTGATGCTTAGCAGCACGATCAGAGCTGGAGGAACCGCTCTTCCAGCAGCGGGGGGACCGGGGAGAGCCCCCCTGGGGACACCCGCAGCTCTCAGGGGTGTCCCAGCACCGAGCTTTGAGCCGGCTCGTTGCTTTGCTTTGCCCTCCCCTCCCGCCCGTCTCCCGGGGCCAAGCGTCTTTCGAGACTCTCCGTGTCCCGTCTCCGTCCCATCTCGTGGCCGCCGAGACCGGCCCGCCAGCGAAGCCGTCAAGACCATCGCGGTCGCTCCCGTAACGGGAGACGCTGCTGAGTCAGCGAGTGCCGGGGCTCATCTCCATCCTCTCTCCATTCCTGCAGGCGAAGGAGAGAGAACTGGAACTGAAAAACACGTGGTCTGAGAACAAGCTCAGCCGACGGCAGACTCAAGCCAAATACGGATTCTAAACGCCTCCGTCCCACTCCTCGGCTCTTGGCCCAGGGACCTGCTGGGTCGGACTTCTCCTGGAGACCCACCAGGCCCTGTGGAGAGCGTGCTCTGCTCGGTGGGTGGGTGGATGGACGCCATGCTCCCCCCCCCTGCCTGCCAGGAGAAAGGTTTAACGTGAGCTGGGCCTGAAACTCCACCTGTAAAATTCCCCCTCTCTCCTAAACGAAACCGTGGAAGCTTCACGTCCGGCCTTGTTTGATCCAACCGACGCCGATCCTGAGGGAACGAGCCTGGCGCAAGGCCTGGAGCTCTTGGAGCTGCTCCGTCTCTGCCGCGGAACCCTCAGCAGAGCCTCAATAAACTTCCAGTTCCCACTTTGCTCCTTCCTGGGACTCGCTGTGCGTTGAGAGTGATGTTTTTCTTTCTAAAAGACAATTCGAAGAGCAAGTCTGGCTTGGGTTTGGTTGTTTGTTTTTTGGTCCCTTTCTTTGAGACGTCCTCAAACCCCAGCGCTCCTCCCGCAAACCCTTCCGAGAGGTTTTTATTATTCCTTGGGCTTTGTTTCCTTTTTTTATCGCTGGTTTCGTTCCCAGCTCCGCCGGTTTTGTGCGTCTCAAACCGCGCTGAGGGGAAGCTCCTTCCCAGGGCAGAGCTGGCGACGGAGCGAGGAGCGTGGCGAGGATCCCTGCCCGGGGCTTTGGCTGAGCACCATCCACGTCTGTATGTACATTTCTCTTCCTTTTTTCCCCCCTTTTCCTCCTCCCCCTCCCAACCCGAGGCCAACAGGCCGCTCTCCAGATGTGTTGATCCCAGTATTCCCAGCGCCGCAGCTGGCACGCTTTTCCTCCGTGCCGACACGGACGAAAGCCGCCGACTCGGCGTTTATTTGGGTTTTTTTTTCCAGCTTGTTTGTCTCAGTTTCACTTCGCCCTCCTGGCTGGGAAGAGGAGACCGCGGCCGGCCTTAACGTTTTCAAACGAAACCCTTTCTTTTTATCGAAGGTATTAAGCCCTGATCGCGAATCGCGCGCGGCCGCGCCGGGCCGGATCCGCGGATCTTTCACCAAATCTCCGCAGCCTCACTTAGTTTTTGCCGTCGGCCGACGCCGAAGGGAACCGAGGACGCTCCGGTTAGTCCCGAGATTCCCACCGCCGAGGGTCGTGTTTGGTGTAACCGCGGCTAGAGCAGCTGGTTGTTGTTATTCCCTTGAGAAACCCGCCCAGAGGTTGGGGTTTGGTTGGTTTTTTTTTGCCCGTTACCTGTTTAAAAAGAAGCGAATGAACCCCCCCCCCGGCCCCCCAGCTCCGGAATGAAGTCTTTTCGTAGAATATTTTCAAATACTCGGATTTCTAGTTTAGTTCCCTGGATGTTTTCGTACTTTGCGGAGCCCGTTTGGAGTCTTTGAACGAGCGGAATAAAGTTACCGTTGAGGAATTTCTTCCTCTCTTCCATGTACGAGCGAAATCCTCCGGCAAAGAGATTTGGTAAAGGAATAAACTTTCAAATGAACCCAACCTGCCCCGTTTCCGCCGCCCGGACTGAGCCTTGGCAGCGGAGCAGGAGGCTCCGTCCTCCACCAGCCCTTGTGCTCCCGCGTTCTCCTTCCGAGCGGGATCACGGTGGGATTGTGGAGGCTGAGAGGCTGAAGCTCAGGAATTCCCCCTTTTTTTTTTCCGTTTTGCTGTGTAAAGGCTCATTTTTAGCGCTAGAAAGGAGTTCCCAGGGTGAGAACCCTGCGTTTGGCCAGGGAAGAGCAAGAAAACATAGGCTGGTGAAAAACCAAAGTGCTTTTATTCCAAGAGAGCTCCTCCACCCCCCCCGAGTCCTCCTTTCCCCCCCTCCTGAAGCTCTGACGCGTCAGCACCGGGTGTCCTCGGGTGCTTTCTGCTCTCGGCTGTGGCGAGAGCGACGCTTCCTCCGTGTCCTTCCAAACGAGGCCACGGTTTCGGTGGCCAAATTCACCGACCCAGCAGCTGAGCTTGGTCCTGGGGGGGTTTTGTGGCTGAGGAAACGGCCTCGGAGGGGTCGGTACCGGGCTGGTGGGGGCCCTGCCAGGCTGCGGCTTTGTGGCCAGACCCTGGATGCACCCGCCGGGCCCGAAACGTGCCTCTGGTTTCACCATAACGGCCTTTTCTGCCCTCGTTCCATTAATAGACTTTGAGAAGAAGTCGTTCTCCTCGTAGCTGTCTCGCGGGGTTTGGGAATCCGGCTCGGGAAGGCCGTGGGAATCCCGCCGCGGAGCCAACCGCAACGGCGGCTTGTCTGTGGAGCGGCCAGCTCAGCCTTGGCCTCCTCCTCCATGTCCAGGGGCTTCCTTTGGTGGTGAAGGAGCTCCAGAGGTTCCTTCAAGCCAGGAGCTGGGCTTATCTCAGACCTACCTCAGCGCTGGCCTCCAGGAAGCTGCTCGTAAATGTTGTCGGGCTCGTCCTCGCTGGCTGCGGCCGCCGCTCGCGTCCTCCGGCTGTAAACGGGATCGTCGAACTCCAGCGGGGTCGTCGTGATCTGGGGAATCGGCTGCAAGAGGTGAAGGGAAACGGCCGCGAGAGTGGCCTTAGCAGGAGGGGACGGACTCGAGAGCCAGGATGGGGTTAGGAGACGGTCCTTCACCCTCCCGGCTCTCAACTTTGGCTGAGTTGGGGACCGTCCCTCCAGCGCAGAGCCAAGGGACGCCTTGTCCCTGAAACCCTGGTGAGGAGCCTCTTGGAGTCATTCTGGGAAAGACCTTGAAGCTCCTTGAGTCCACCCGTTCCCCAGCACGGCCAGGGCAGCACTAACCCCTGGCCCTCAGCACCACATCTCCACGGCTTGGAAACCCCTCCAGGGATGGGGACTCCACCACTGCCCTGCCCAGCCTGGCACAGCCCTTCACAGCCCTTCCCACCAAGAAATTCTTCCTCGTGTCCAACCTCAACCTCCCCTGGGGCAGCTTGAGGCCGGTTCCTCTTGTCCCATCACTTGGGGACAAGAGATCTCAGCCCTCCCTGGCTCCAAGCTCCTGTCAGGGAGTTGTGCAGAGCCAGAAGGTCTCCCCTGAGCCTCCTTTGCTCCAGGCTCAACACCCCCAGCTCCCTCAGCTGCTCCTCACCACACTCCTGCTCTAGACCCTTCCCCAGCTCCGTTGCCCTTCTCTGGCCACGCTCCAGCCCCTCAAGGTCCTTCTTGGAGTGAGGGGCCCAAACCTGACCCCAGGATTGGAGGTTGGGCCTCCCCAGTGCCCAGTCCATGGGACGATCCCTGCCCTGCTCCTGCTGCCCACACTGCTGCTGGCCCAAGCCAGGACACTGGTGGCCTTCATGGCCCCCTGGGCACACGCTGGCTCCTCTCCAGCCGCCTGTCACCAGCCTCCCAGCCTGAAGCGTTCCGGAGGTTGGTGTGACCCAAGGGCAGGATCTGGCCCTTGACCTCGCTGAACCTCATCCCACTGGCCTTGGCCCATGGATCCAGCCTGGCCAGAGGTCTCAACACTGGGATGTCATGTTGGGGCTGAAATCTAGAAGAACGAGCAGCTCTATGACGTGCCCTGCCGTGAGGAACACACCTCCGCAGCCGCACGGGAGCCTCCTCTCTCCTTCCCAGCTCTGGTGGGAGCTGCCAGGAGCTGCTGCCTCTTGGAGACCTGGCTGGACATGCTGCGGAAGAGCCGCCGGTGAGTGTGGGACTTGAGGGGCAGTGTGGAGAAGGCACCTTGGTCTCCCCTGGGCAGTGGACAGGGTGGATCCTGCTGGGCCAGGGTCACCTCGGAGTAGATGTTCTCCTCTTGGCTGGGGCTGGAGCCCCGTCCCATGGCGTAGAAGGGGATGGGCTCTTCCAGCTTATCTCTACCACGAGCTTCGTGGGGCTCGGCGTAGACGTGGAAGCACATCAGCTGCTGGTACTTGGCGTCGGACAACGCCGGGGGGACAACTTCTTTGTGCACCTGGGAGCAGGGACCTTCAGGAGCTGCTCCAGCAGCCAAGGAGCTGGTCTTGGCTGGGAGCGGTGGGGGGACGCTGGGAGCCTGTGGAGGAGATGGGACAGGTTGGAGGTGAGGGCTGGAAGCGGGCCCAGAATGGATCTGTGCTGGCTGGGGCCGTGTCCCCATCCTGGCCATGTCCCCATCCCGGCCACATCCCCATCCTGGCCATGTCCCCATCCCGGCCGTGTCCCTCTGCCTCACGAGAGCTCCTGTCCTTGGGGAAGAGTCTCCATTTACCTCCCTGGACGAGGCTCCCTGGGCGCTGGGCTCTGCGGGCATGGCGGGGGCCGTGGCCTCCTGCCTGGCTCCCGGGGGTCCCTTGGCCACGGTGCCACACGCCGGGAGCTTCGCCGGAGCCTCGCTCCGTGGGGAACACGCGGCGTCGATGCCGGCTGGGATCTGTGCCCGTCCTTGGGGCTCGTGTTCCTGCGGTGAGGGGAGAGGGGTGCTGGGGTGGGCGTGGGGTCCAGGGCAGAGCCAGGCGGGTGCTGGGCCCACCTTGGGAGCCCACGGTTCAGCTCCTCGCTCCTGGCTGGGCAGCTGCGTGATCGTTCCAGAGCCAATCCCGGCTTTTGTGGTGCTTCGTCTTCCCTTGGCTTTGATTTCCCCAGCTTGGGAAAATCCTCCCCCTGTCCATGCAGGGGGAGTAGCAGAACCCCAGCGTGGTGGGGCTGGAAGGGACCTCTGGAGATGATCTGCTCCAAGCCCTGCTCCAGCAGCTCACCCAGAGCAGGGGGCCCAGGATCGTGGCCAGGCACCTTTGGAAGCTCTCCAGAGAAGGAGACTCCACAAGCTCTCTGGGCAGCCTGGGCCAGGCTCCGACAGCCTCCCACCAAAGAACTTGCTCCTCCTGCTCCCATGGAAGCTCCTGGGTTCCACTTGGTGCCCGTTGGCCCTTGGCCTGGCGCTGGGCACCACTGACAAGAGTCTGGCCCCATCCTCTTGCCCCCCAGGGGCCCTTGAGCTCTGGAGCAGCATTGCTCAGCTGCCCTCGGAGGCTTCTGTGGTGCAGCTCAGCAGCCCCAGGGCTCTCAGCCTTTCCTGGGCACAGAGCTGCTCCAGGCCCCTCAGCATCTCCGCAGCCGCCGCTGGACTCTCTCCAGTGGCTCCTGGTCTCTCTGGCCCTGGGGAGCCCAGCGCTGGCCCCAGGACTCCTGAGGTGGCCTCAGAGCAGAGGGGCAGCAGAACCTTCCTTGCTGCCCACAACTGACTCCACTTTTTCGGCTACAGGGACCAAGGAGGGGCCGGATCCTCACCCTTGTGCGTGGCACCGTCAGGAACTCGTGGTAGGGCGTGACGGGGCTGACGCTGTAGTGCCGCAGCAGGTCGGCCAGCTCGGCGTGGGCGCTGCGCTCGCCCAGGATCACGTACTGCCCGTCCGGCTGCTGGTCCAGGACAAAGTGCCGGCAGCGATCCCTGCCCCTGCGGGAGAGGGGACGGGACGGGGTGGGAAGGGCGCCGAGCGTGTCGGTCCCTCGGGCAGGGCGGGGGGTCCCTCACCTGTAGGACAGCACGAAGCCCACGGTGCTCTCGCTGAAGCGCACCAAGAAGCAGCCCTGGGGCTGATCCTGCAGCAGCTGCTCTGTCTCCCTGTGAAGGAGCCCAGAGCCGCTCGCCATCACCCGCTTTGAGGGATCCAGGGCTCCAGGTCCCTACCTTGGAACCCGGGGATGGGGAAGCTGAAGGCATCACCCCATCTTCCACCTCGCCCCCTGCTCACCTCCGGCTGATGAAGCCGTGGAACCAGGCTGGGAGCTCGCCCTCGGCCCTCAGCCTCCTGGCTTGTGTCTGCTCGAACCACAGCTTCGTCCGGGCACGCAGGGCCACCAGCTCCGGCTGCAGGTCCTCCTCTGGTGGGAACGGCCAGGAGCCTGGTGGGACCTGGAGGGAAGGGGAGAGCGGCCGGGGGTTTGAGGAAGGATGTGCCCCGAGGGTGCTCTGCTCCCCGTGGATGCTCTGCTCCCCACACGCGGCTCCTGATGCAGCCCTGAGGACACGGTCCCCGTGGTTGTGTGAGCTCGGGGGTGCTGGGGTGAAGACCTGGGGGTGATGGACCCTTCATGACCCCACATCCTACCCTGCCATGGGTGTCACGATGTCCTGGGGGCTGCTCTGCTCCCAGGGGCTGGGCCAGGGTCCTGTTGGGTGCCTGCTTGGTGCTGGCCTTGTTGTCCTCACCAAAGGGTTTGAAGGTGCTGAAGAGGGGATGGTCGTCACCCATGGAGTCCCCTGTCCCAGAGAATGGAGAGAAACAGGCTCAGGGCAGCGAAGCCTCGGCCACGGCCCTGACTGAGCCCCATCGCCGCCCGCGCTCCCCACCCCAGTGCTCATCACTCAGCTTCTCCCCAGAGACCCCACCCCAGAGCCGCGTGGTGAGGACAGACAGTGACCCCAGGTGAGGAGAAAAGCCCCGGGAACCCGTGAGCTGGGTGGGGAAGAGGGGAGGGTCCCCAGGGTGTCGGGTCAGCCCTGGGAAGGGGACCGGGGCGGTGGGCGCGGGTCTCTGCGTGTGGCCACCGAAGGGACCCTGCGCTTGGCCCCGCTCGACAAAACCATCTTAATCCCCAGCAGATGCTTGAGGGGGTGGAAGAGGCCGGGGCTGGTCCCATCTGGGGAGCGAAGCTGAGTCAGAGGAGATGGTTGAGGCTCGTCCAGGAGCGGGGAGATCTGGATGGGGGGACGGGGAGGACACGACACCTCGTCTCCATTTTTAACTTGTCCGGGTGTCCCGATGGGCAGGAGATGGCAGAAGGTGGCAGGGGAAGGCAGAAGAAGGCAGGAGGTGGCAGGCGAAGGCAGGAGGTGGCAGGGGAAGGCCAAGAGGTTGTTGACAAAGTGAAACAAAACAACCCAAACCACATCAACCCAAGGCAGGGAGGCGAATTTGGGTCAGATCCTGCTCGCACACGGCCGGGCAGCCGGGGCCAACGCCGCTGTCCCCGACTCGCTGCGTGTCCCCCAGCCGGGCAGGGGTCCTGGGTGGGAGTGGGGAGCTCGTCCCTGCTCCCCTGTCCCAGCACCTCGGCCTCGGAGAGGGCAGGATGTGCTTCAACCCAGTGCTCCCGGGGTGAGAATGGGTCAAATTGGGCTTGAAACGTGGCTTTGCTCCGTGAGACCTTTCTGGGCTGGGTTCCCCCCTTCAAAAGGGGGTGGGACCTGGCTGGGAGGGGGCTGGGAGGGGCAGGGGACCCCGTTCCCCCTCTCTGCACCCCCTTGTCCTCTACCCCTTCTCCATCACGGTGCTGGGGGCAGCCCCACATCCCCCGGCACTTCCCCAGCCTGAGTCTTTCTCCTCAGGCTTTGCTCCTCAGCCTTTTTCCTCCCATCCCAGCACCAAACAACCCCGGGCAGCCCCCAGCCCCGCTGCCTACCTCTGCTCGGCCACGCAGGGACCCGGGAGTCCATGGCCGGAGCTGGCGGGACGGGCAGGACGGGCAGGACGGGCAGCGCTGCCCGCGCTCGCACCTCCGCTGCCTGCAAGGGCAGGAAGCAGCAGCCGAAGCCGCAAGAACTTTTGCATGATGGGGAAACGTCACGGGAAGGTGGTGGGGTGACACGCGGGTGACACCAGCACCTTCTGCTGGGGCTGGGGGCCCCGGCCACCCACCCACCGACACGGCCACGCCGGCAAAGGGCTCTTTGTTCCCACCACCCGCATCCCGGGATCTCGCCTCGCCAGGCGTGGCGGCAGCGGGATTTGGCCCAGCCGCACCAAGAGCCGGGATTTGATTCCTGGTGTGTGGTGGGATCCGGCACCAAATCACCTCCTCACCATCCTTCGTCCCACCAGCCGCCGGAGCCGGGCACATCCCGGGACGTGCTGGTGACGAGCAGAGGAGCCCAGC
>VZZY01006046.1:0-20809 GCA_013400335.1 Eurystomus gularis | reverse complement strand
CTGGAACAGGTTGCCCAGAGAAGTAGTAGATGCTCTATCCCTGGGAAACTTCAAGGTCACGTTGGATGGGGCTTTCAGCAACTTGATCTAGTTGAAGATGTCCCTGCTCACTGCAGGGGGATTGGACTAGATGACCTTTAAAGGTCCCTTCCGACTCAAACCATGCTATGATTCTATAACAGATAAAGCTTTGAGGATGAACCTGACCTGACCATTTTTGTTAAGGAAAACAGCTTTAGAAGAGCAATAAGGAACTAGTGGGAGACAGGAACAGGAAAATTCCAGTCTACATGTGGTTCAAAGTTGCAATAATGTAATGTAAAATTTTCAGTATTAACCATCATTCTTAGAAGTGCTTTTTATATACATAAAAACAAGCCTCCTCCCTTTACAAACTGCTTGGTAACCTGCATGAGGCAGAAAATCTTTGACCATTAACATGCAGCTACAACATATCAGTTAAAAAAAATTACAGTATAAGTACAGCAAACTATAAACACCTATGAATAACTCTGAAGGTTGAAATGCTTATATGCAAATAAGAAGAAATGCTAATTGCTGCCTTTTTTAAAGAAACTATTTCCTACAGGTACTGATCTCCAGGTTTTAATGTTTCCTTACTTCTACTCTTGGTATGTTATAGGCAGTAAAAACAGCACCTAATTTAATCTCAGGTGCACACCACCCAGGTTGAAGCCAGAGTATACTTCATGGGGCAACCAGGAACATTAAGAGGTAGAAATGGTGATCCATGGAGAAATAATGCAAATAAAATTGCAGTGCATAATGTTTACTTTGCATTCCAGATAGGTTATTCTTCCTCAAATTTTTAAAATGTGGTGGCTGAAAAATGAAACCTTGAAAGATGCCCCCAACACCAAACACAGAATTTGCTCGCAATGTAATGTAATCAGAGATAGGTCCAGAGATCCAACATCAAGAACCATAGCTTTTGAGTATCATACCTCTGTGTTAGTCTGGGAGGCTGTTTTACAAGACTGCTCTCTTATGTCTATACTTAACATGTATCATAAATAGTTGTGTTATGTAACTCTGCTTTCAGGTAGCTGTGGGAAGCTCACTGCTTTTCTTTTTTAGGATACAAAATAGGTCACAGACTCCTTATCTGTCTTAGAGATAGAAGTCTTGTGTTTTTAATTTCTGCCAACCCTTTGAACCAAGGCTAGCTGAATACAGGGGCTCTTGTTCCTGTTGGATCAGTAGACCAATGGGGGTAATGCCTTTTGACAGAGCTCTGTTTTGCCACGAAGAAACAACTACATCTTATTTTCTGGAACATAGCAGGAGGCAGCATTTAGGCTAGAGCATCCTGCTTAAGCAAGATCTCATAGCAAAGAAACTCAGCTATTTCAGGGCCAGGCTGTCTGCCATGTCTGCTGGTAAATTCTTTCAGTTGTGTTGATCCTTTCTATCCTATGTTCATAAATGAAGCCTTTAAAAAATAGTAACATCTAGCCAAACTTCCCTTCAACTATACTTTGTGTATTTCTGGAGGATGGCAAAGTTGGAGCTGATAGTTTCCACAACCAGAATTGACCAATTTTCTAGAATTATTTCAAGATGAGAAGCAGCTGGAACCATCTCTAGTATACCCTACCAATCCGACAACAGTGCAAGTGTCCTTTATGCCACAAGCAGCCCCACAGAGATCAGACTGTTACAGTAATGTTGGACTCCTGCAGTACAAGAACAGGCCTTGACCACGTACAAACACATCTAAACTATGAAGTAATCTAGACATTCAGTGTTATCTGATTTTACTTTTTTTTTTTTAAAAAAAAGTCCAGTTCCATACAGAATATAGAATCTAAATGTCATGTGCTCTGTTGCTTTTAAAACAGGAATTTCTGTCTCATCCAGCTCTCTTCAGTTGCTCAAAATATTCTACCATCTGAAACTAAAGTGCTTTGGCACTAAGGGAGCCTCACAACTAGAGCTGGAGGAAATGAACAAGGTGTTCTTTATGAAACCCTCATTTTCACTTAGAAAAGACACAGCAACATAAAGCACTTAGCATTTTCAAAAGGAACTACCGGCACTTGGTTTCTTAGCAAAACACAGATACAACACTCAAAGCAACTGTGAACATTCATTATGAATTTTAAGATGTGTGTAATAAAGTACACGTTCAAGAAGAGATTAGGTATTGTATCTCCCCTTAACATGGATGTAAACAGAGATGCCGAGTTAGCAGCTGAAACAGGATAAACAATAACTCTTTAAAGAAATAAAATTTAAGCTGATTGCCACATGTTTAAGCCAAGAAAGAAGAGAGAGCATTCTGTGTTACCCAGCAATCCATTATCTACGAGCCCAAATCAGTCCCCTCCTCTTCTTTTGCATACATACAAAATGTCTTCTTGTCACTGCACTCCTATGTATAGTACAACTTGTTTCCTCAGATTTTAGCCATTAAACAAATTATCTGAAAACAGATAAGCTCACCATTTCTTTACAGTGTCACATATGTAACTGTTATAAAAGCATCCTACTAAGAGCAGTGAGGTGTCTACCACACCTGACTGCCATTCTCTCTTCAAAGGGAGAGTAACAGACCAAAGATAAAACACATGTACATCTAAGAAAATTTTGAACCTGTCAGGACAACAGAGAATGAGCCATTTCACCTACTGTTGTTATTGATTCAAATTTGAGATAAGTAAAGACACCCACAGCAGAAACCACCAGCAACTGAAAAAGGATTGCTGTACATTAAAAAAAAAAAAAGATAATTCCATTTAAGACCTCTGTTGTCTACTAGTTCACAAACTCAGAAAGAAAGGTTATTTCTTTTAACAGCTTCCTTTAAATATAGACCTTTCAACAACTTACGCAATGGTTTGTAACACAGGTGGAATCCAAAACCCAGCAAGTCCCCACACTCTTTCTTAATAAAATACCTGTTCTCCCTTCTCCAACTCCTCTCATTCCAGCTCTGAAGATACAAGAAACATGCTACCACTTTCTGCTACAGTAAGCCATCTGCTGTAACCCTAGTGTAAGCTTATTTTTCAATTACAGACCATGCACCAACCCCTCCCATAAAAGTTTAATGGAAGTATGGAAGACTGACAACATCAAGGAAAACATGAGTTGTGCGGAGGAGATCTGGAGGGATGCCACAAGGGCTGCAGAAGGGAGTGCTGGAACACAAGTTCAGGGCAGTTTTCTGCAGCAAAACCTCCTTTAGGGGCTTATTCCTTACACAAGCAGAATTGCTGTGCAAAGTGTTTCAAAACCTAGATTAGTATTAGCAAAATAACTAGGGTAAAATTGATTTAAATAATTAAATGAAATTGTTGAAAGAGGCTTTCTAGTTGCTCATGGAAGAAGAATTAAGTTAAGATATTTAAATTACAATTCTGTAATTGACACATGCGTATTTTTTAAAAGGGTATAATCATCTTGATGTCAGATACGCAGACTTGTGCCAAAAAAATAATAGCAGCTTACAACTGGCAGATTCTACACAGTATTTTAATGGCAAGATTAGATATCCATGTTAAATTATCAGTAGATTTCTGCAAGACAAAAGCCATTTCCACACAATTATCCCTCTTCTCGTAACATTTCTAGGACTTTTTTCCATGACACATGGTGTAGAGCAGCACAGTCCCCTCTCAGACCGTGAAGATCACTTTTCTGTATCAGAGTTAGCAGTACAATGCAACACAGACCCTTTCTGAGCACCTAACAGATGAGACGGCACACGTACTAAGCTCCCAGATAACTGACTCATTTTAGATGTGCTGCCCTAAAGCACAGTAGACATGGAAATCAGATGCTCGTAGGCAGTATCAATTCTGTTACAATCATTCAAAGACTGTATACATGTGGTAACATACGAGCACGCACCTGAAAAAGGCACAGGAAGGTGACAGGAAAGACTGCTGGGAGCAGACTACAAGGATAGTTTCCTTTTTCCAAATATAGTGCCTGTTACGAAGCATGCAAAAATTAATGACACAGCGGTCTGCAAAAGCCTTTCGAGCAATACTACTGCTCTGATTTTTCCAGCTACAATTCACTGCTGTGGAAGCTACTATAGACCTAGAAGTAGTAGCTTGTGGCATCAGAAACCGCAACGACATACTATCCACAGTTGTGCAAGTACAATGCAAATGCAGAGCTCAGGTTATCTGGGCAGATAAAAAAATCAGTTTTGGATGATTACAAACACCTCTGACCTGAGGCAAGGTGAAAAAGGAGAAAATTTTACTAGTACTTCATGGAAGCATAGGAACATGCATGTTAGAAGCGACCTCTGGAAATCACCTGGTTCAACACCCTGCTCAAACCAGGTTCATTTGGAATCAGGCTCCTCAGGAACTTGTCCAATTGAGGTTTGAATATCTCCAAGTAAAGACATCCCAGAAAAATTTTGCTCATCATCTCTCTCTATGCCCATTAGTTCCACACATTTTACCACCTACTTTCTCACTTACTTATCTCACCAATTTGGTAAGTAGAAAAGTATAGCAGACGGTGAGAAGGGCCTTGCTAATGTCGAAGCACACAACACCCACTGCATCCACAGTGACAGTCACTTCATCACAGAAGTTGGGTACACAGGCTGCACAGGATTTACTGTTGGTAAACCTGTGCTGGCAGACTCTGAACCCACACCATTGTTAATGAAAAGCATCACTCACTCCCTGATGTGTATTTCTGGTATGGCCTCTTCATCAGTCTATGAATGCAGATGTAAAGCTGTCCATCATCTGTACCGAAATGTACTACAACAGCTTATTTTACCAAAAAAAAAAAAAGGGAATTAAAGCAGCAGCTAAGACTTCGCAAGCACTTAAGGAAAGGTTCTGCAGCAAAAGCACAAACTTGACCACTTTCCTGGAGATAAAAATAAAAAATACCCTGTGCTGCTAGTTTACCTCACATATTTGCAGGGAACATTTACCCATCAAATTACAAGGATCAACAGCCTTACAGCAACAAGGCAATTGAAACATCACTGTGAAGAAATTTTCTTCTACTAAATTCTTCCCAATTTACATTCTTACAGTGAAGAAATAACAGATTAGTCTGTAAAGCAGAGCAATAGAGTAGACAGAAATGGTTTTAAATTGCCACTTCAAGCACAATTTGTCTTCTTGGAGGGTTCTCAGCCATTTCAATGGCTAAAACACTGGAAGATTTTTCAGCCAGTTTGTTGCCCTGGGTGACCTTGAACAACTGTTTTTACTTCATCTGTGTCTTAGTTTCCCACTACACAGAAGACAGAATGAACAAAAAGTTATACAAGCTGATCTGAGACATTGAATGGAGCGTATTCCTTGAACAAAACTGACAGAAGTCATATATTCTGGTCTATGCTTTTTCTTAGTGTAGTCCCTGCCACCTTTAATCCTTAACAAAATAAACTGCCTACTTGGCTGATTTTATAGATAAACTGTTTGCACTTTGCAAACACTGTTAGGCAAAGACATTTTGTATTTGCATCCTAAGCTTGTTCCAGCAGTAATGCTGATTTACTTCTCAGAACCCCCCAAGCTTAAAGTCAGATCTAGGTATAGAAGAGAGTATAGGAGTTAGTTCCTTCCAACACCTCCTATCCACTTACTGCTCCTGGTTTACTGTCAGTTAACAACTGCATACGCAATCATTTCTGAAATAGCTTTTCCACTCACCCAATTATATACTCTATTGTCTACTTGTCTATTTTGCATATTGTCAATGCAAAATAAGCACTCACATGACTAACTTCAGCATATATTACTGACTACTGTATACTGCTTTAAATCATTGACTTGATCTAGTAAGCCAGACGTTTGCCTGTTTGGCACTCAAGAGTTAGCCAGCTTGCACAAATTGGATAAAGGGAAAAAATAAAAATAAAATCAGCAAAAGTTGACCACACAGGTTGTTTTGATTTCATGCTTAGGCCAAAGTGATACTTTTAAATTCTAAATACCATTAAGAGTCCCAACACTGCTCAAACTTTGTTTTATATGTAAACGACATGTGTAGAATTTCAGTGAATTTTAGTACAAATTTTAGTTTCAAGAGCTTTAAATTCTATAAACAGATTTAGCTCATCTTTAATTACTTTCTACTAGCATATAAAGACACAACAAGTTTGTAACAATATAGCTCGCGTATATACTCCTTACAGAACTTTGTTTCCCTGTATACAATTAGCCCCTGTTGACAACAGGAAAAAAAAACCACAAAAAGTATGATAATCTCATTGTTTCATCTTCTGTAAAGGCTGCATTGCTTGTAACACAGGAGCACACATGCAAACAAATGAGTAAGTTCCACTTCAGATAAAAATGAAGCATTCCTGTAGTCCTGTGCCCTAAATTCTGCTTTAGCACAAGCTGATCAAGATAAATACAATTTCTCTTTGTGTCACACATGCTCATCACCACATGGGAAATGAGGCTTCCTTGGAATTCATATTTGAGAGTCACCAGAAACGAAGGAGTTCAGAGACATCAGTAAATCGCACCCCAGACTGTACAGAGACCAATACGGGATGTGAGAAGACAAAATGGCTCAAATTACTAGACTAAGTTGCAAACTATTTGCAACATTTCAAAAGGCTTGTTTCCCTAATGTGTGAAATAAGCCACAGTAATGCTTTAATCTAGAAAAGTTAGCAACCGTTCCTGGTCAAAAGCATTTATCTTCTTTTTCTCTCCTACACGGGTATATTTTGGCAGCTGGAGTAAATGCTAAGGAAGATGTACGTGAAACTCCTGTGCTACTGACTGCTATCCATGAATGGAGCTGCTCCCTGCAAGGCCCTCATGTGTCCTACCACACCCATCCCAGCATCTCAAAACATGTCTTTAGATGCCAGTTAAGAAGCAACATGGAAATTCAATTTTTGTAGTCGACACCTGAGAAAAAGACTGTGCCATTAGTACTGGCATATTTTTTTGGTTCCCAAATAGCCTATCCAGGGAAGGAATAGAAACCAGGCAACATCACTGCTTCTGGAGCGGAACATTTCCTCAAATAGAGGATTCCCACCTTAACACTACAAGTTGTATTTGCACAGGACAACCAGAGAAACAGCAGAAAGCCACTGCAGACAGATATTTAAGAGCTGTACACCCTAAGCATGGCTACAAGCCTTTTAATGGGTCATAGGCTATGTCTCTGGGGTTCCAGCACCGAATGGAGAAAGCACAATACCTAGAAAAGTCATATTCATAGTCTGGGGTTTTTGTTTGCTTTTTTTTTTCTCATCATCTTTTAAAGTCACTGTTTATCAGAGATATTCTTATATTAAAACGGACTTTCCACAGAGAAACACAACATGAGTATGAGCTTGGCTAAGACATTAACTTATACATTTTCTTCCCTCTGTCACTTACTTGTTATAGGTGAGCCTTTAACAAATGCTAGCAAGGTTTCTTGTTTTGACTGCACTAGGGAAAACAAAGCCTCTGGCAAAAGAGCTGCAATCACTTTGTAAACATTGTGATAAGAAAACTGGAACATAGCTCTTATCTCATGACTTTCTAAAAACCTTATAGCTGGAGGGTACTGATCTTAAAGAAGTAGTTCACTTGAATAGATCAATATATTTCCTACACAAAAATATTAATGTATAATCCATTTCAAGCCACTCAATGGCTGAAGCAAACCAAAGCTTCAAAAAAGGTCGTACATACTACAGTATGATATTCACCAAAATGTCTTTTTTCTTAAAGCAGCAGGTGCAATAAATGATTTGCTTCTAGACAAACGTTGTATTTTTAGCTGAATTACTTTAAAGGTATCTAAATTGCTCCTTTATGGACAGATTTTTTTTAAAGACAAAAATGCCAGATATGCTTTTTTCCTAAAATAGCCATAATTGTTTCTTTAATCAAAACAAGGCTTTACTTCTGCATCATTTTAAATAGATCTTCCTCAAATACTGAACCAAAGCAACATTTCATGTTTGAAAACATACTTCAATGAATCTAAGTTTTTGGAAGTTGGATGTGACACTCTAATCTGCACAGACAATCATGGAAAATGCAGGAAATGCTCAAATAATGGCTGATTTCTAACTAAATATATGTAAACCAGAAGACGTATAACATCGAGTTTCCTTCACAAAAGGACTGATAGGCCAAGAGTAGTACGATGTTCTTTTATTAGTGCAATGGCAGGCACAGGATAACACTTAAAGTCAAGCCTTCTGTTTCCAGAAATACCAACACTGGTTACACCTAACATTGCTAACCAAAATTTTATTATCCAGAGAAGCAGTGGCTTTTTTGGTCATTCTTAGAGTAGATTCACTGAGATTATCTGAAGAAATTCAACAGATTCAAATGACAATTTACCCACCATATACCCCAAAACTCCAAGTTATTCCCACAGAATCTAACACAAAAATTTGGAGAACCTACAACAAGATACGTAAGTACATACATAGGTACACAGGACTCCCTTAGTCTTATTTCTGCATAGCAAAATCTCTCCTTTGTGAATTTAGGGGCTTCAGTTTAAGACAGGATTTCAGACATGATTTGTCTCATTTACATACAACTACAGGAGTAAGTATTCCTTCTCCCACTTCTCCACCCTCAACCAAACATACACATTAACTTATTATGTGAGAAGGAGATGCCCTGGATTTAAGTATTTTCTTGGACATCAGCATTCAAAAGGAAGCACTGGCATTTCAGGACAGCAGAAGAAAGCTGTATTGGCAGATGGTACCATACTCTTGCATTACAGTGGTCAGATATGATCCCATAGCAATCAAATTTCCCATCATTTACCACTGAAGCTCTGCACAATACATTATTCAATGGCTCATAAGGAAAAACTTTGGTGTTATGGATTTAAGATGGATTCAGTACAATTAAAAACATTGTCTTCAAATGATCATACAAAGGCAAACTTCCACAGGATATGTGATCAGCATAGGCAAGGTGAAGAAGAACGAACAGGGCTGACTTTGTTCTTTAGAATTGTGTATGCTTCTGATCTGAGAAATGCCAGAGGTGCTCCTGATTTTCAGATATTAATTGGTTACTTAGCTTTAATAAAACAAGCTCAAAACATTCAGTGACATGAAACTTCACATGCACATATGCACATACACCAGCTGTAAAAAAATATTTTGGTCAGGATGATTTTTGCAACAGCACGTATGTGATAAGAGTATTAAGAGTAAAGCTTTTTTCCCACTCCAAGAGCAATTCTGAGTAATTTATGTACTTTGCGCAGCTGGACAAGTGTGTGAAAAACAGCACTTTGTACTGCTTGTGTGCATGCTGATCAGCACACAGGCTGCTAGGAAGACAAGTGGCTACAGCCTCTGGGATATTTGTTAAACAGAGAACAACACTTTACCAGATTACCTCCTTTCATCAGGATTTTTCCCCACTATACAGCACCAGCTAGAAAAAACTTACATAACTCAAAGTTACCCTGATGTGGATTTGTAAAAGATGGGAGGAATTCCTTTCAAGAAACAAAACAGAAACCTCCTTCCTCTTAACTGTGCCACTTATGAAACAGGTTTGCTCTGCTCCATCTCACACCTTGACCAGGGACTTCCAGATGTCATACAGAAGCTGCCTCCCAGCCCAGGTCAGTCACCTGCATGGCAGCCACAAAAACCCCGAGAGATGCCCTAGTTTGAGTCCAGATGGCACGCCAGAGAATATCAGTACAAGCGTAGATGTTTGTTACGTATTTAGGTGCTGAATCACATAAATTTGTTAGGCACCCTAGTAACACCTATCACTAAAGAGCGCTGACAGCCAGAATATTCATCTCTGCATCTGCTCTGTTGTAGCAGAATACCGCAAACTGGGGCCACAGATCTGTCCCTCACTTCAGTCACTGCCTGTTTTATTGCTTAAACTGTGGTTATCTTTATGTGAGCAAAATGGACAGTTACGGTGATGAACAATGACAATGCCGTTAATAGGCTCCTGCTTAAATTTCTTTATTAAACATAGGCCCCCATAGGTGTAGGGGCTATGATGTCAGTTTAACAAAAGCTGACCGATGTATTAATGAGAGAGACTCATTAGCAAAATTAGATCTGCTGTTCAGCACGAGCTGATGGTATCACTCTATTTATGTTAGAAGTGCACATGTTGGCACCCATGATTTTAGGGCAGGACTGTCAAAGACAAATGCTAACCCTTGCTGCCACAGAAGAGCAGCTCTGATTTAAAAGTGCTATATCAAGTAAAACAATTCAGCATTTGGCTGACAATTAGCAAATACTTTCTACTGGTGATGGGCACCCTGCAATGCATGTGTTGAAGAAGAAGCCGTAAGCATGAATGATGGACTCTGAGTGCCACTGCTACTGCTTTTGGCCACTTCCTTTTGTCACTTTTCTGAAATACCAACAAAGAAAACACAGACCCTTTGGGCAAACGATGTAGAAGCGCAAATTGCAGCTGCACCTCCCTGTCTCATTGCAGTATCATTTCTCGTCTTCATAAACAACACAGACTCACTTGCCTACTCGTGGCAGGTAGCCACAGATCACGCTTGCAATAGGGATCAGTCACAACACATTACCATTAAGTTTTCATGCTACATTGTAAGAGACAAGCTTCTGCATAAGAGGTAAAAAAGGAAGTATCTCAACTTTGTTATGGATCTGGATTTGCTGCTTTTCTTCTGAAAAGGTCGCCTCCTTCACCGCTACCATGACCAACTGTAGCCTGTGTGCAGGTAGGGAGGAGGGACTGCATTGCTACAAACAGTGCTCAGGTGTCTCTTGGAGCTTATGGTAGGTTTTGCTACGACCCAAGGAAAAAAGCTACTGTTTACAGAAGGGGTAAATACAGCCTCTGATATACCAGAGGGAAGAAAAAAAAGAAAACCACAGGAAATGAACACTTGAACATAAGAGGTCAAGTCAAGTTTACTCTGAAGTGCTCACTGAAGAGTTCACCAAGCACCCACAATCTCCCTCCCTAATTTTCCCCCACCCCCTAAGGTCCTCGCAGTGACCATTTTGGCTGGCATAACACACATTTTTACAAACCAGGAAAGCTAATAATGAAGCACTACACAGAAGCAAGGAATCTTTGTGGCCTGAACACTTAACTTGGAACACTTTGACTGTATCACAGTTATAAAAGCTTAAAAATGTAAAATTTCATGTGAGCAAGCCACATTTGAGTTTGGTTTTGTAATGATATTTACCTCATTGTTAAAGAAAATATTTAGCTTTAAAGGGGACAACTGATGATACTTAGTTGACATCTAGATTACACTAATTGCAATTTAAAATCTTCAATCATGCTTTGTAGAATAGATTTTCAAACACACCATTTACAATCCTGATACTGACAGGATTTACATGCAGAGGTAAAAATATTTCATAGCCATATATGGACTTTTGTCTCTATTCTAGGAATGTCTAACAGAGTATGATGACTGATTAGCACTAGTGCTGTGTGAATATGGCTTATCCTTTGGAAAAATATCAGATGTAGGGAACTTCAACACCAACAGTGCTGGTGGAGATGAAATTTATGGACTCAGAAGCCTCAGAAAGGAACTCTGAGATAAACATGTCTTTTTTCATTCTTCATAGAATTAACAATGTCTTCTCATGGATTTTCATCAGAAGATTTAACATTAAAAATAAAAAACAGAAGCACTGAAGAGTTATATTTAAGATGAAGTAGTGCAGGACAGAGATGCAAAATAAGGAAAAAACACCAATCCCCCTGTAAAAATCCATACAGCATTTTCCATCAGAAAAATAGGAGAACAGGGACAGTTCCTGGAAAGCCCTCATGGACTATGAGATACACACCTTTAAGTGATAATTCACTTGCCAGCAGCAAAGACTACTACTAACAAATCTGTATCTTGGATCAGTGTCTTGTCCAAAGTACACTCATTGAGCCAAAAGGTGAAGAAATTTCCTGGACTTTGGTTCTCAAAAGCAGATTTTTCTGCAATCTTAAACAACTCAGATGCTTAATTACTAGCTACTAGTGAACGGGGCCATATAGGAGATGTCCAGAAACTAAACATGAAATGGGAAGTAGAAGCCACACCTGTGGATCAGCAGGAGAGAACTTCTGGGCATTTATTCTCATGTGCTCATTAGTTCCTACACACAAAATGATTGGGAATGCAAACTGCTGTGAGGGAAAGATAAATGAAAGCTCTAGAATCACAGTCCTTTTCAGTTTGTCTGACCAGTATGTATTCTTGAAAGGAAAGGTCATAACAGCCGGAATTACAATGCAATAAATTTCTAAGTAATTAGCTGTAGTACCTTTTTCATGTGAACTGTAAAATGTTTGTAGACCTCAAACAAGTGACATCAATTTCCTTATCTTGATGAGGCAAAGTCACTCTTTCCAACAACTGGAACATATATAAAATGCTCTATTTTACAGCACAATAAAGTTTGCCTTGTATTTTACAAAATAACATTATATACTCACATATGGTAATACCATTTCCAAAGATAATCCGTACTGTCATTTACATTTTACTTTCTCCAGATATTCTTATGTACAGCAAGCAGATATGTATAAACAATTATAAACTGAGCAGATCGTTTCTTGTCTTTATGCATCATCTTCCAAATGTTTCTTTAATGAAGATAAACTACTTCTTGCTGAGATCGCAGACCTTTTTTAAGTATACATTAATATTTCCAGAGCTTATTAAAACTACACCTTCTAAATTTTTAAACATTTAGCTATTATAACTGTCACAATTTCAAGGCAGAAAGGAGAGATTAATTACAACACATTACTGTGCATGCAGTGATTGAGCATAGCCATGGTTTTGTAACAAACAGATTTTTTAAAAGCTAGAAGAAAATCACCCACTGGCTTCCCATTTTATATAAATTATTACACATTCTCACACAGGATACCAGAAGTTAATTTTGTGACCTCCTCTGTACTTTCTTTTTCAGTACTTTTTCTTTTTCTGTACTTTTTTTTCAGTATTCTTCAGTCTCAAACCCCAAAACGTTAATATTTTCTCCAAGATCATCCCACACACATTGTCTGTCTTTCCTTTTGAAGTTATTTTAAGTATTATGTCAACAGAAATGCAAATGAGAACTTCTGGAAAACCCATCTCTCACAAAATTTAAAATACTGTGCTTTGAAGAACTTTCATACTGATCAGATCTAACACATTGTCTCCATCAAGACCAATCTTTTATAAGTTTAAGTTCTTTGACCAGACATCAGGAGAGGAAAGTTACTGTAACTGTCCTATTTAAACAAATGAAACCAGTCATGTTTCAACCATATGTTCAAATTTCGCTGGTTTTCTACTGAGTTAATGAGATTCCTTTCCCAGACAGGGGTAAAAATGAAAGTATTAAAAGAATCAAAAGTGCAATGCCACTGGTTTTTTTCAAGTACTTGAAGAGCATGAAGATTTCTCAACCTTGGTGCTCTTCCACTTTTTGAAAGGAGCTGGTAGCTACATTGAATTTGAATAGCTAAAGAAGATATTATGGATACACACAATACAGTATTTCCCCAAAGCTAACTCAATATGATGCAAACTATAGAACTTCAAAGAAGAACCTGTGTGTTGCTTGTGTGAATAACCTGCAAGGGAAACTCAGTCTCCCACAAGGTATCTTGTTGTAGTTACCTACTGCAAAGCATAGGGTCATGAACAGTAAAGAAGTTCACCTGTTTTCAGAATCAGATGTGTGCAGAGTGATACCAGAGGTTAGGATACTAAAATTAAACTATGGCTTTCTATTACCTCTATTTTCCAAGCTTGAAGGAAGGAAAAAAAAATCCACCAATGCTTATGTTTACCTCATTCCACCTGAGAAATAGCCACATCTATCACTGCAGAAAACAGTTTTGTATACAAATGTCTTTCTATATACACAAGAGAAAAAGGAGATGATGCTCACCTTGCTCGGTGGGCATTTAGGGGTTTTTCTGTCAAAACCATACAACCTCCAGATTTACAAGCAATAAAACCTAGAAAATTTACACATGTCAATCTGTATTATTTATTTATTTTACCCACACCACATTGATTATGCATGGGACCCCAGATGCTCAACTAAAAATTGAAAGGATAAGTTTATCCCATTTCTTTCAGTGGACCCACCAACTGCCAAAAGCACTCCCGGGTGTAAACTACTCTGGAGACCCTCTGGTTTTCAAACAGAACCTAAAGACACACAAAGCCTTGATGATCTCCGCTGGAGCTCAGAGTATCTAACAGCTGCAAGTGACTGCTCTGGCCAATTACTCTCAGCAACAAAAAGAATAAACAATCACTACAGGAAGAAGGCTCTCTGCCAGTGAAATATTAATGCATTTTTAGGCAACCACTGTTTGCCCTGAAATTTGGTTCAAGTCTTCTCAAAGGTAAAACTCCTGTAAGTTGCTGTTCCTCTGTTTGCTTTTACGGATTAGCTAAAAGGGTAGCACAGTCTAGGAAAGATTTCAGGAAGTCTTCAGCACTGCCTTTTCAGTCAAAATTCATTACAGAAAACAGCTTTATGTTTTCCCTGTTTTAGGAAGTATAGCTTATCTAACACTATTTACTGTTGTAGAACAACACCTGTTCACAGAAATATTTTACAGCATACCCTAAACACGGTTAAACTTTGCATGCTCTTGTTTCCTACAGAAGTCTGCTCATAACTATAACTCCTTAGGAATTGCTCTTCACTGAGATTGTGAGCACATTTTCCACAACATCATCGTGTGCCCCATCCCAGATGAATGCAGCTGCTTTACTGATTCTTCAGGACAGATCTGCTCTTCAGCAGTCAGTGAATAGGCATTTCAAAAGAGAGGCATCTAGCATCACAAAAACTGGTACGGCAACCTGAAGGCACTAGCAAAGATGCTCCCTGCAGTTCTAGCAGTATAAGCCATGAAGAACAGAACAATGATGCACAAAATCATACATTATTGTATGCCTCCAGATAAGTGAATACAGGGGTGCAGCCCCACAGTGAAGCAAATTTGAAATCACTGTAGCCACACCCTTGTTCATAACCTGGACAAAGCATCTGAAGCAAGTTTAAGATAGTATTTTTAGATTTTTTTCATGCCACTTCAATGAATCAGTTCTAAACGGCTTTTTAAGTAAGGATTATTTCCCACCAACAGAAGCAAATTCTTCAAAAGCATTTTCCTTTTGGTGAATATTTACTATAGTACTGCTCAAGTTCAAATTGAACCAAATGCTCTTCACTTAGAAACCATTTAAAAGCAGCCTTTCAAAGCATCAGCACTTACAGTGGAATCAATGATAAAATGCAATGGACCTGGCCACAGTCATGGTACGTCAAGTGTACTGAAAAATAATGGTTGTAATAAGATCCTTCAGTGACTGATACACAAGAAAGTCAGAGGAATTCAGTTCTTTTGCTGGCGAAGACTGATTACAAGATTAACATTTCAGGGGCTTGCTCCTGTTCTGCACATATGCAAAGGCTTCATGATTCCTTCCCCCACAAAGAAAAAAAAAGCAGCAGGAATCCACTTTCACATGCATGAAGCCTTTGTTTGTGTTTGTGAGCATGTCCATAGGATGCCACCAGGGTCAGTGCTGTGCTGTGGCATCATCTGAACTATCGTGGATGATCAGTGTTACACTTTGAAGTCTGAAGCTCTTCTTGGTCTTGATCAGGAAATGGAGACAGATGGCTTTCTGAGAACGAAGTTTTCAAAAAACCTGGAAATTCATATATTTTGAAGCATATTTTCACTAATGGGCAGGCCTCTAGCTGCTTTTGCCAATCTGCTTCTGTTTCATTTTCCAGTGAATCTTGGACAGAACAAATCTGTTTGGAATAGCATAATACCAGATAAAGACTTCATTTTCTTAACCTATTTGTTTCTTTTCTTCTCCATCCTATTGGTTTCATCCAGGATATTTGCTGCAGTGTTCCCAGACTACAGAATTCAGCATCAAACTCAACTGATTGTCTCATCTTATACCCAGCTCATCATATAACATCTCTTGCTATGCACAAAACTACTGTTTTGACAGCATAGAACTGGAAGGCTCGTTTTGTCTTTGATCTTGCAATTCCAACAAAACTGCGTATAGATTCACCTGCCAGTGGTACAGTGGAAATCAGTGTGAAGTCTGGTTTTCCTCTCCACAGTGACAACGTGCAATAAAGAATCATTAAGCAGTGGAATTTACATAACAGAGCTCAAAGTAAATGGTGGTTTGTTTTTGCACAGTTTATTTTCCTGCAGTATACAGGGTAAAAATATTTTTCCCCTGACTATGCTGGGAAAAAAAGAATCCTTTTACCCCTACTGAACAGAAAAACTGATAACCATTCTTACTGAACGGCAATGAATTTTTAGTATTTCCAAATACCTGATGCAAAAAATGCAGCCCCACTTGATCCAGGGTCTTGGGGAATCACACAATCACAGCATCGTAGGGGNCAGTTGCATGGCTAAGTCTGCAATAAGAGAACCACACAATGGTTAGGGTGAGAAGGGACCTTTGGAGATCATCTAGCCCACCCCCCCTGCCAAAGAAGGGCCACCTAGAGCAGGTTGAACACGAATGCATCCAGGCAGGTTTTGAAAGTCTCCAGAGAAGGAGACTCCACAACCTCTTTGGGCTGCCTGTTTCAGTGCTTTGCCACCCTCAAAGGAAAGAATTTTCTACTTATGTTTAGGTGGAACTTCCTCTATTCCAATTTGTGCCTGTTGCCCTCCATCCTATCACTGGGCACCATTGAAAAGAGACTGTCTGCATCCTCTTGACACCCACCTGTCAGATATTTATAAACATTAGTAAGATCTCCTTTAGACCTTCTCTTCTCCAGGCTAAACAGACCCAGGTCTCTCAGCCCTTCCTTGTAAGAGAGATGCTCCAGTCCTCTCATCAGTTTTGTAGCCCTGTTGAACTCTCCAGTAGTTCTCTGTCTCTCTTGAACTGGAGAGCTCAGAACTGGACACAGTACTCCAGAGGTGGCCTCACTAGGGCAGAGCAGAGGCGGAGGAGAAAATCCCTCAACCTGCTGGTCACACCCTTCTTCATGTACCCCAGGATAATATTGGCCTTCTTGGCCACAAGAGCACGTTGCTGCCTCATGGTTAACTTACTGTCTACCAGGACTTCAAGGTCCTTCTCTGTGGAGCTGCCTTCCAGCAAGAGAAAACATTGTGGTGGAAAGAGAAAGCATTTTCACAGATTCAGGCCTTTAAATACTAGTTTAACCTGAAGCATTTTTTCTATACTTTTTTTTTCATGAAAATCAGCTTTTTGATTTCACAGTGGACTCTATATTTCATTAACCTCTTAAAAAAATCTTGAACACCAAGAGAACACACCACTACACAGGCTAGTAGTAATCAGATTTGACCTTAACCCTTCAGATACAATTTCTAACATCTTCACTGCAACACTGTAAGTGACCTACTTCCAGGAAAAATAATCACCTAGCGGCTTCCAAAAATTTAAATATATTTACAAGTTCAATTTGAAATGTATAGAGAAGTATTAATAGCTAGAGAAAAAAGGGTTAACAAGATTACAATGAAAAATTACCATTACTAGAATTATTTCTGTTCTAGAAGAAATAAAGCAATTCTCTTTTGGTGCCATTTTTCTCTTTTGAAGCATTTATCTTTTGAAGTATTTATGCACAGATGTGAAGTCACTAACCAGTATATTCAACTTGTTTATCAAAATGCCTCTATGGACGGGTAATTTCAAGACAATGTAACTACGTCAAAGAAAATCTAATTATTATCAAATCATGTTCTACTTTTCACAGTGAATTTTCAAAATTTCCTAGGACTGAGGCTCCTTAAAGAAAACCCAAAAAACAAACTAACTATCCCAGTACATTATATTAATATTTATCACCTTTTTAGAAGTAAATTAAAAAAAAAAAAATTAACAGATTTCTAGCAGAGTAGCGGTCCATAAACATTTAAGCCTAGGCCTGCCTTACTGCCAAGATCTCCACCAGAAAGCCAACCACCACAAAAGCAATAGGCCTCTGGCCAGAAAGAAGCCATACCAGGACACACTGTGTCCTCCAACACCAGTTGGAGGTGCTGAAGAGACCAAGTAAACTCCGGATCATCAGCCAGAGATGCCCATGCTCCCACACTACATCTGAGGTTGGGTTTTGTCCTGCCTCCACTCAGGCAGTATGGAAAGGTGGGGACAAAGGGTGACAGGTTCCTTAAACAAGCCTGCCAGAGCTAGCACAGGAAATACCCAACACAACAGCTCATGCACAATTCTCATATCCACAGAACAATAGTCCTGTTTTACTCTTACTATGTAGCTATTCTTGCATGTCTTTAGCACCACATGACAGTTTACGATTTCCTGATGTGTGCTTTTAGGGAGCTGTTATAGCTGTGAACCATTTAGAATGTTTGGAACCTACTTCTGTTAAAAATTCACTATGTTATTTACAAGATGCACATATGCCAGAAATACATTGTGTGGGAAGAGTGGCATGAAAAATGCTTTGGTTACATGGGAACAAGTGCCATTCACACATACAAAAATGACATGGCAGATCTTCCTGCTTCATGGGGGATCTCTGCCTCTGTAAGCTAAACATGCAGAAGCATCAGTGCTATGTTTGGTATTTAAAACCATTTGGGTTATTGGTCCTATACTCCTCCTAAATCTTCCTTTCAACTCTAGAGTATTGAGAATATTGTGCTTAAATGCATAAAAAGATTACACTGAAGTTGTGAACAATGCAATCTTCTTACCAGTAAAGACCTCTCCTGGCAGGGGACTCCAGTTGAGCTTCTAATTGCTTAAGAAAGTGTCTTTGCACCCTCCTCAGTCAATGAGGTGGTTGGATCTCCTTTCTTTGAGTCTTCTCCCTACCAGCACCTTGAACAGATGCATCTTGTCAACTGCACTCATATCTTGTAGCAGTAGAAAAGGCATGTACAGTCTAAAGTAAGGAAATGGAAAAGACCTTAGTACTTAAAAATTAAGGTAACTCTCATTCCCTCCTAAACCATCCGCCCATGAATTGCTCCCTCATGTCTGGGGAGATTTATTTTTATTTTGTATATCTACTGAAGCTGCAGTAGTTCCAGAGCACACAATTGCCTTCATCACTTAATTTGTAGTAGTGGGAATTTATGATCTTCTGACAGTAATACATGCAGTAGGGCTCTACTGTAATTTTAGGAGAGAAGGGAATTAAGAATACAGACTTGAGCTGAATGTGGCATTTCAGTTCACATGGTAGGAAAGAGCGCAGCTTTGGTAAAAAATGTTTAGCATGCAAGCTCATATTAATAGCCAAAAGGAAAGAAAAATGTACCAGTGTTCAAAGTGAAATGACAATCTCCTTTCTGCTTCCCTTGTCTCCAGAGTCAGAAAAGATTAATACTGATATACTACTATCAATAAATCTAAATGTGAAGCAACGCTCCTTCCATAAAGCATTACGCACAAAACATCAGGCAGAAGCTGCAAGTGACAATACATGGGCAGCTAAGGCTGAGAAATGAAAGAAAAAAAAAAAACAACAACCCTCCCCCAAAACAGCTTTGCTTCATTTACTACAAAAATCTGATTCTTAAGAGGGTTGATGGAGCTCAGCTGGTGAGCAGCTGTCTGGATTTAGAAAGAATAGTTCAGAATCTGGCTGAGCTGTTTAAGAAGCTGAAGTGCATCTCTTCCGGCTAAAGAGACTCCTACAACCAAGCACAGAGCTGCTCACTTAATCTCATTTGTTGACTTCCACTGCAATAGTGTATGTGTTCATAGAGAAACACTAAAGAATTTCAGAGTAACTTTCTGAACCCAAAGCTTCAACTCTTAGTTTTCCACCTGTCTCAGTAGCTAAATGAAATCAGATGATAGGAACAGGGTCTCTCCCAGACCCTGACACTGCTTTCTCTCAATGTGTGGACATGAAGAGAAGACCTACTTTGCCCAAAACCACACAAAATCCTAAACAAGCTTCCAGTCCGAAAACCTTCCGGTATCTACTGATTCTGCCAAATAGCTTTGAATTTGCAAGGCTTCCCAACTCTTCAAAGCTCCTTCTGTTGAAAGGATACTTGACACACGGTAGACACACCAGATTATATAGCTGTTTTCTAAACAGGGTATTTGGAAAAAGCTAAAGATCAGAGTTTGAGGAGGAGTATTTTGGGACATCTGTCACAATACTGCCATACTACTGAAGGACCTTTCATGGTTAGGAATCGTCTAAGTCGAAAACACTGTCAAATTAGAGCAAACATGATCACATAATGCCTTGACAGGATTCCCTCAAATCACATATCACACATTCCCTGGATTAGACCTTGTAAGGCTTGTTTACAGTTCAAAGTTCACAAAAGATTAAGAATTAAACAATGCTGGAAAATGGCCTCAGCCCTAGTACCCTAGAGTAAAACAAAAACATTCCCACCTCAAATATTTTACAAAATTGATCTTCATCAATTGAAGAAAGTACCTGCTAGTTCTCACAGACAAGAGGCAACTTTATGCAGTTGGAGTATGTGGTGGTTCAGACCCTGCTGGGGCCTGAGCACCATGTGGCCACTGCAGCTGCCCCTCCGGGGCAAGTCTGGGGAAGTGAGACAGGGAAAACACAAAGCCAGGATTGAGATAAGGAGAATTTAATACAGTAACACACAAGAAACAATCAGAACAACAACAGCAATAACAACAGTGAGAAAACAAGGTACAAAACAAGCATCACCGAGCGTGCAGACAAGGCGGAGCGGACCTGACGGACTCGAGTGCAGCTTCACCGTGGTATGGTGGCATGGTATGGGATAGCCCAACTGCCTCCCCTCCCAAATGCTGAAAAATAACCCCGTCCTGGCCAAACCAG
>VZZY01006043.1:15785-43092 GCA_013400335.1 Eurystomus gularis | reverse complement strand
GACCGGCCCCGGGAGGTTGATGCACCGAGAGGCGCCGGGCTGGGCCCGCACCGCCGGGGCTGCCACAGCGGCCTTGGAGGAAGGGGGAATGCGCGGGCACGGCCCCCGTGTTGCAGGAACATCCCCGGTCTTGCGGGCACGACCCCGGTGTCGCAGGTAGGGCCCGGGTGTTGTGGACTCGGACTCGGTCTGCGGGCACGGCTCCGGTGTTGCGGACACGGCCCCAGTCTCCAGGCACGGCCCTGGTGTTGCAGACACTGCCCCGGTCTCCAGGTGTGGCCCCCAGTGCTCACTCCAAGGAAACCCCAACAACATTTTAACTAATCTTTTTATTGTGAAGCAAAACGCAGCAGAATTGTTTGGGTTTTTTTTTTTTCTCCAAAGTACAAAATACCCCGTGAAGCATCTGCTCCCCTGCACAGCAGCGTCCGCCCGTCTCTCCTCACACCCTCCTGCTCTTGGCAGCTGGTGCCACGGGGAATGTGCCCCCTCGAACACGGCTCATGGCCACATTTTCTGCACTAGCAAGGCTGGGGGGAGGTTCCTGCGCTTCCCCGCTTCTGTTTGTGCGAAAAAGGAAACTTCCTTCATCAACTGTAAGGTAAAACAAATGGGTGAGCTACAACCGAGTTTAATTTGGTTTCATCGCACAAGTGATTCCATCAACGGAACTGGGGGAAGAGGCAGGTGGGAAGAGCAGGAACCTCTCGTGGGAGATCTCCATTGAGAAAGCAAAGGTGAAGTAGAACTCAGTGGGTTGAAGCATCTTTGAGAGCACATTATCCTAAAGCTTACGGGGAGGAGGCTGGAGGGGAGAAAGGGTTAAGAGACCAAGATCAAGTTGTGACTTTTCTTCCCCCCTCCATCTAGTAACTCTAAAATGGTTAAAACACTTCAATTCAGGCTCTTTTTCCACATTTCGGATCTCTGACAGCACAGTTCAGGGGTGTCCCAAAGCAGAGCACAGACCTTTCCAGTCCAATCAGCTCTAGCTCCATAATTCCCGTTGATTACACTTCAGCCAGCTTCCCACTGGGACACGAGGGGGATGTCTGTGCCCCCACGCCCACGGGAGGGTGTTTGGAGCCATGGCCCTCGCTCCTCACTCGCTCAGCATCATCAAGATGGTCAATAGTGATAGATCTCGGAGAGATCATCGAGAGGCCGTGGGTTCCACTGCCTCTGAGCCAGCCCAGCCCAGCCCTGCCCTCAGGTCTTTTCAGGTCCTGTTACTGCAAGAATTTAATTTTGGAAGCCACGCAGTTCTCAAAGCCGGGGGGAGAGCGAGCAACCTTGTCTTTAGCATAAAGCTTCGGCTTTTGAGAATTACCACTGAAAAATCATCACTCCCCATTTGTTATCAAAAACGTATTTGGTGCAGAAAGTGAAACATCTGACCTTCTGCCCTTCACCTTGCCCCACTGAGATCTTCCACCTCAAAAAAAAAAGTTTTTCAATCCACTTTCAGCTCAGGCAGAGGGTATTTTATTTGTCATTTTTTAATCAGCCTTGCCACTGGAGAAAAATTAAGCCGCCAGCCTTTCACGGAGGAGTCACGGCTGAGGCCCCGAAGGGCCCAGCACCCCAAAGACGTTCCAGCACCAACAGCCGGGCACAAAAGGATCATTTCAAAGCCCGATTGATACTGTCACAACCAAGAGGAACATTCTTTCCGGACACTTCACAAGAAAATACAAATTCTAGTTTGCTGAGCTGAGTTTACAGGTATTTTTTTTTGAAGCTGGGATGTGCTGCCAGTAACAGATGCTGTGCCTGGAATCTTTAACTTGCATTTATTATCAAAGTCGTACTGTTTACATCTGTAATGTCAACAAGATGCCACAACTACAAAAAAAGATTGTGCACATTGCAGTTCCAATGCAAAAAACAGTAAAATGGAAATCCATTTGTTAAAAAAGTAATTAAAATTACTCCAGAAAGCAACTGAATTGTTTTAACACCTTTACATCCAGTCAAATTAAAATGGTTAACAAGAAAAAATACAAATTCAAAAATCTGGTATCCGTGTTAAAAAGGCAACTACTTAAGCATTTCTATCGATTCGCACGTCAATCTCCCTCCCGCGAAGCTGGATCCCGTTCATCATACGGCAGGCTCGCTCCGCTACTTCTGGAGACTCAAATCTAACCACCCCACAGCCTTTAGACTTCCCGTTCTCCATCTTGATATCAGCGTACAGCACGTGACCTGAAAAAGGGAAGGAAGGGTCTGTTGAACCTCACAGGCACCACGGAACGCTCCATCAAACCAGAGCTCCACCTTCAGCCACAGGAAGCAAACCTTTAGAAGCTCCCACTGCTCTGAAACAACAAGCTGAAGGACAAACTTTGATGGGGACAGACCTTGGAGCAGGGCCTGTTGGGACAGGACAAGGGGTGATGGTTTAAACCAAAAGAGGGAGATTTAGATGAGAGAGAAGGAAGGAACTGTTGATGCTGAGGGTGGTGAGAGCCTGGCCCAGGTTGCCCAGAGAGGTGGTGGCTGCCCCATCCCTGGCACCATTGCAGGTGAGGTTGGCCGGGGCTCTGAGCAACCTGCTCTAGTTGCAGATGTCCCTGCTCCCTGCACAGGGGGCTGGACTTGATGACCTTTAAAGGTCCCTTTCCCACCCAAACCAGTTGGTGATCCTATCCAACTTGTTGTTTTAAAGAAGCATTCTCAGTTTAAAGAGCCAAACCAATTCAAACAAGTTCTCTCAAGTCAAGCAGCATCATCAGAAGTAGACCAATGGAGCAAAGCAGAAGCTAATGAGCCCCATCCAACCTGCCAACACCCGCTTCAGACGGCAACTGGTGAGCCTGGGGCTTGGTTTTGCCACCAGACAAGCTGCACAAGATACTGGAGAGCAAGGTCTGGGCACAGGGAAGAACTTCCTGGAGCTGAGCAGCATACCTCAGTTGGGAGTGGAGCTCAGAATTTCTCCTATTATCTTTTTAAGGACAGTTTTCCCAGAGAACTACAATCGTTTAGATATGAGCGTGTGCAGGCGCTCTGCAGTTCTCAGGACTTCCCCATCTCCTCCTGCCACTACCAAGAGGTTATTGACATGATAAATCATAAATCCAGCCCTTGACACAAAGGGCACAAAGGCTCAGAAGCAGCACGTGCTCCCTGGGTTACCAGCTCGCCAGGCATTTTCTTTTCCACACCACAGAACCCCTGCTGGTACAGCGGGGATGGCAAACACCCCCACAACACTTGTCAGTGTTGAGATCTAAGGCTGAGTGAAATTTTGGAGAAGGTATTACTGCCAGAGACACAGTGCCTGGAGCCACTGTTTCATTAAGACTCAATTCTCTGAGTATTGATGAGTAATAAAGTAACTTACCACACTCGTTAAATTTATCTTTCAGCATTTTCCATGTAAAATCAAAAGGCAGCTGTGGAAAGAGAAGAGCAGACTGTTAGCGAGGAGTTGGGGAGCAACCTGCAAGCGCTGCCAGCTCTTCAAAACACATTCTCCATCCTGGGGCAGCCACTGCTCAGCACCTTCACTGACAGACGCAGCTCCTCTCCTGGTAAGGAAATGGCTTCAACGCACAAAATCCGACCAAACTCCACCTCCAGCAGCACCCCCGTTAGACACTGACTCAAACCAATCGAGCCCAGGCAAGAGCAACACGTCAGTACCAATTAAGTTCACGAGGTGTGGAGAGAGGTAGGAAGAAGGCTACTCACATTTCTCACAAATATCTGACAGGCTTTTCTGGCCACCCCAGCTGCAGGTCCTCCAGTTCCTCCAAGGGAGCCTGCAAAATTGCCTGCAAAGTTTCCACGTTCCATGTCCATTGTTCTTTCAAAATTGCTTCCCATCGCAAGTCCCATGCGATCTATGCCTGCTCCCATGCCCTGCCCCATAGCAGGGCCCATTCTTTCCATGTTAGTGGCTCCAATGCGCTCCAAGCCCATTCTCTCCATGCCAGCAGCACCCATACGATCTATTCCTATTCTTTCCATAGGAGTGGCACCTATGCGATCCAAGCCAGCTGGCATTCTCTCTATCACCTGCCCCATTCCGGTTCCCATTCCAGCAGGGACCATTCGCTCCATGCCTATTCCCATTCTCTCCATGCCAGAGCCCATCCGCTCTACGCCTGATCCCATTCTGTCCATAGTGGTGCCGACGCGGTCGATGGCAGCCCCCATCCTCTCGATACCAAAGCCTATGCCAGAGCCCATCCTCTCTATGCCAGAACCCATCCTCTCGATAGCTGGGCCCATCCTCTCAATGTTCGGAGCGATGTGATCTATGCCCAGAGGGGCCATCCGGTCAATTCCTGACCCCATTCGCTCCACGTTGGAGCTCATGCGATCCAAAACAAGACCCATCCTGTCTATTTCTGACCCTACTCTCTCCATCCCATGCCCCATCCCAGAAGGTATTCTTTCTATTCCTGAGCCCATACGATCAATGCCAGGTGCCATCCTCTCAATCCCAGGAATGCTGGCATTTCCACCACCTGGAACACAACACAGAGATGATCAGTAATCACACAGGGACAAAAAAAAACCCCTCCGCCTAACGTGCTCACGCTGCTGAAAGGCTTTGAGCTTTATCAGAAGGGACTGCACTGACTGTTGTGTGCTCTCCTGCTTAAGCAAAGTTTCAGATGAAAATTGGGAGTCCTGTTGTTGATGACACAGACTATCATGAGTGCACAACGCGATTTATGGGTGCAGTCACCTCAACCCACAGTTGGATGGAGAAATGATCCCTTTGCTAAGGAGCTTAACATCTGTACGCACAAAGAAAAACTTCCAAAAAAACCAAACGGAGAAGGTTTTGAAGCCTAGGAGAAGATCTAGTGGCCAAAGGAGTATGTGGAATCTAATCTTAGCTCTCCTGAGCAGTACGCTGGGGATTATGCAGCAAAAGCAATAATTTAGTAACTGAAATTACAGCCCAGATTGCTTGGAAGTGGAATGAAATCACATCCTCCTCGCCACGCAACTCAGAGATTGCTGCTGCCAAGCCAGGGAGAGACTTAAAAGAAAAGCTTGCCCAAAACTAGGAGCTCTCTTACTGCCATAACTCCAAGAAGAAAGCCAATTCCACACAGGAACCACAGCAGCAGGACTGTTGTAAAGTCACAAAGCATGCTTGGCTTTTTAATGTGGAAAGCAATATAAGAAGGCTGCTTGTGCCATAAAACAAGGACAGAGCTCCTGTGTCTGCTGCGTAAAACCCCGACTGAGCTGTCCTGACTCTGCTACAGAGCTCTCGAGCTCCTGCAGGAAAAGGAGCCCTCCCCCAGCGATGAAGCCATCTTGCTGTGGTACGGAGGATTTTAGTTATCTACCAAACCAAGCACTGTTAAAAAAAACCAAATCATGTTGTGTTTGAGTCCTATTTGAGGGGAAAAAAGCCTTGAAGAAAGTGCACGCTTCAGTTTTCTCGAGTGTAAGCTCACCTTTGGGCTACGTATCTTGTTTGTTACATGCACATCTAATCTAAGCAACCACATTTATGAACAACCCTCATCCTGCTTCGGTATTTTGAGCTTCAGCAGTGACTTAAATAACACCAAATGGTTTGGGGTTATGGAACATTTGTACTTGTACTCGCAAGTTGGCTTTTGTTTTCTTTTCGTTAAAAAAAGAGCAATAAATATTTAGTATTTCTTCAGCTGAAAGCCAGCAGTGTTTTAGTCTCCCAGAAAAGGGCTAATCCTGTGCAGGCAGAGCCAGCTCCTGGTTATTAAATGTTCAGTCATTAAGCAAATAATCTGTAGATAGAGGGGGGGAGAGTATCTGCTTTTTTAGCTACTTGGGTTCAGCTTTGTTCCAGCAATTGTGCAGTTTTAAGTAAGTCATTCATTAAATAGTTCAGTATTTCCAGAGAGTCACTGGGCAACTTGCTGGGAAGGTAGAAGTTACAGAGGCAGCGGGAAGGGGCAGGATTTTGTTTTCACTTTAAAAATACTCAGTATCTCACCAGTAGCACTTTGAGAGGGGATGACTGCCAGGAAAGCTGACAGTCCAAAAGTATTCTTTTTTCCTAGTCCTCGACTAGAAGTGTTTTAATGCACAATATTGCTTAGCTATTTAATATCTTCCTCAAAACTTAATTTTTATTGCATTACAGTGTGTATGTATATATATTATATATATAAATTTTAAAATCCAACAGTGAGTTAACGGTTGGACTTGATGATCTTAAAGGTCGTTTACAACCATAGCAATTCTGTGATTCTGAGTCACCACCACTGAACTGCTGCTGGAAATGAACAGGTCCTCCGAGAAGACATTAAAAAGGTTCGAGTTCTGGATCTTTCCACAAAGCATGATTAATAAATACCTTTTGCTATCTCAAAGCTCTACAGACAGAGCAGCGCTGCCCTGGCCTTGCTCAGCTCAAGAAATATTTTACACCGAGTTATGTGGTTCTTTTTCCTCGGGGTTCAAAAGGAAAGGCCACTGGAAGAGCACAGGGTTTGGTCCTGCACGAGTTCTCTTCCATCTGATATGTGAGTCTACACCAGAGTTCTAAAATCTCTGGGAGGAAGGGAAGGAAATGAAGGTTCTACCATCTTTTTCCTCCCTGCTGCCTAGGCCTCAGGCTACGCTTTAGTGATGGGTCATGCATCACGCAGAACCTTCCTCCCTTCCATGCATGCATACGTGGAAGTTCAGCATGATGTTTCAACGCAGGGCAGCACATAGAGACTGTCAGGATGTTCCTGGCGCATCTGAAATTCCCCCACGCAGCCCCACAGATCATTACTGCATTCATCTGCCCTCTGCACAGCTCTCGGGAGTCTGAGCAAACCAAGCTATTACAGCAAATGGATATGAAAGTCTGGTTTGTTATAACACAACACACGTTATTTGTTTTTTTTACATAGAGTTCAGGCATGAAAAGCAAGTAGTAAGAGCTTAGCTTGGCACACTTACCTATTCCTCTCTCCAAGGTCTCTCCAAAACTACGAGACATCCCCATTTCATTTCTTCCAAATTCTCTTTCAAATCCTCCACCCATGGCACGATCCATCTCTGAAAAGATTCAGTTGGATTTCAGTCTAAACTACTCCCGAGAGAACATTTTAATACCGGCATAGTTTTTATAGATTAACAGCAAGGGACATTTTTATGATGTTCTCCTGATTGTTTTATCGTGTCTTCTGGAAACCAGAAAACTACCAAAGATAGCAGGACTTGGCTCAATATGGACAAACATTTCAGGCAGCCACTTTACTCTGGAGAAGCCTTTCTGGTGAGCACAGACACAGTTTCTCTCTTTCTAACCGAGTCCTTCAAGACAGCCTCAAGGAATCACTTGTTTTCTGCAGCTCAGAGGCTATGAGTGATTTGTGGACGCCACGTCAGCTGTAAGCTCTATGCTCCTCCAACAAAAGCTGAGGAGAATGGCCAGTCTAGAGAGTCTTTCCAGCACTACACATCCACAGAACACCAGTCAGGAGTTGGAGAAACAAAAACCAGTGCCTACCACTCATTCGGCCCATGTTCATCCCAGCTGGGAAGCGACCAATGTTCTCCATGCCACCAAAAGGACCTTCCATTCCTAAAAGAAAATAGTTTGTTTTGTTATTTCCAGGGGTTCTTTAGCAACACATTTCAGCTTAGCACTACACATCAACCACACAAGCTGTTCTCCCAGAACATCTCCCCAGGCACCAAGACAATTCTGCAGCAGATTCACAAACCACCGTTTGCTCAGACTTGGGTCATTTCGTGGCCCGTAAAGCAAAGGACGGTTTTAAAAAGTCACATGGCAAAAAAGTTGATCATGCTTTATCTGAGATATTCACCCTTCCCCATACACCTACAGCAGTTTGATTAATACTCCAAAAGGAACATGTTAGTACTAAATTGGTGCTGATTTCAAAGAGCACAAACGCCTACTACACAGACACGGCCGAGTTCACATGACTTTCAGAAAGCCCAAGCTATAGACACGTCAAAAAAACAAACGGCTTACCTCCCATTTTATTCATTCCAAAGCCCATGCCTTCCATTCCCATTCCTCAAAATAAAAGAGAAAGCTTTATATAGCAGACGTAACTCTACAAAAGTTCAGCCGTTAGACTGGCTGTAGAAACAGAGACCATACAACGCACATCATGGACTGAAGAGCTTACATGGGATCCCTCTGAGTAGATCGCAACACTCCTTCTCAGAAAACAAAGCAGCAAAGGGGAAAAACCCAAAGGCTTTTATGAATTGAAAGCTGAATGTGTGCTACTTTTTAGGTGGCTCTTTCAAACGTGTGCTATTTAAACATGTCCTAAACAAAGATTTGCAAGCCCACTAATAGGTGTTAAAAGTGACAGATGGTTTTCAAAGTTTCGTGTCTATTTGCAGTGTCTGCTGCTCATGCTCAAGAGTCAGAAAATGAGAGCTGTGCCTTGACCTCAGTGAAAAAAAAAAATGGGAGCAGTTGGTTAAATTCATGTTTTCATTATCAAGCTCATTACTTAGCTCAACAAAAACTCATTTGGTTTTAACACTCCTAAGACACTTCAACTTTTTGTGTAGGCAAAACAAAGCTATCTACCTTCTACACAGCTTAAAGCTCTCATGAAACAAAAGCATAGGAGTAATCTTCTTACCTCCAGGTCCCATGTTGCCCATTCCCATGCCTTTGTTTAAATGATTTGCATCAATAGGTTGACCTCCAGGTCCTAATCCCATGCCAATACCACCAAGACCATCTGAAGAAAATATTCAGATATCAAAAAAGCCTTCTTTCCATAGTTTGACAAAACAGCAAGTTTTATTCTTAAGTAATTGAATTCCATTCTCCAAAAAGCTTGCTGTGTTCCCACTGTGGGGCGTGTACTTAAAGCATGAACGTGTAAAGTCAATCCAGAGTAGATGTGTCTTGAAATATTCTAAAAACTCTCTCAAGTTTGGGTTTGTGTTTTTTTTTTCTCATCATCTGTTTTCCACCTTACTACTGAGAAAACTTGGTTGGTTTTAAGCTGACTCCTGAAAAATAACTGGCTAGAACACTGCTTGTTTTGTGCAACTCCTCAATCTAAGGAGGATAGAGTGGGCAATTTAGGATTGAGAGCTTCTAACCTCGGCACAACGTTACCCTCCGCCAGCAAGCGGCTTATTGCCACCTTTGCCAAGGTTCTTCCCTTGTAGGCAAGAACTGAACCACAAAGTTCAACCTGTCATTCTGATAGCCACCTATAGAATTCAGAGCACACAGCCAGCCTCTTCTGTGAGCAAACAAAATGTGTCATCCCCAGGCATCAGTTTTGAATCTTCCTGTACCCAAAATGAATTAAGGATTCCCCAGTCCAAAGCAAGAAGAAAAAGCCCTCGTATTTGCTTTAATCAGGAAAGAAGAGTTCTCTGCTTGCACTCGCATCAAGCAGCGGCTTAACAGCGTTCTTTGCCTATGAGAAGAGGACTTCCTCATTTACAGCTCAGCATAATGAACACGAGAAGCGTTGAATCTTATTTTAAAACAACACAAGTTATCCCATTCCCGCAGCAGTAAAGGCCAAGAAACAGGCTTCGTTGGGATTCGTTGAGTTTTATACAAAGATAATTAAACTGGAACCCCAGGACTTTTGAAAACAAAGTAGATTGTTCCAGAAAGCCAAGGCAGCAATAAAACCCATCAGTGACACTGCTGCTGGAGAAGGCTTTGACAGATAGGCAGAAAACAACTAATCAAGGGATTGATTGATTGATGATCACTGAAATTGTGCAGCTTTAGCACGCAACAGGCTTGGTTCCCACACCTAAGAAAACAGCCACTGGCCAAATTCACAGAATTCCTTCGTGGTTTTGCAGTATTTTAAATATCAAATATTTAAATATCAAATTACGCCTGCATCCTTCCACCTCTAGCTCTTCCCTTCCAGCCCAGACTCCTCCTATCCAATACTTCCAGTATCTTAGCCCAGGATGGCTGAGGTTGGAAGGTTATCTCTGGAGTTCATCTGCTCAGGCAGCATCACCGAGAGCTGGTTACCCGGGACCACATCCACACAGCTTTTGAGTATCTCCAAGGATGGAGCCTCCCGAGGCTCTCTGAGCAACCTGAGATTTCCCAATATTCAGGTGGAGCCTCCTGTGTTTCAGTTTACATTTACTCCCTCTTGCCCTGGCACTGGGCACCCCTGAGAAGAGCCTGTCTCCCTCTTCTCGATACCTTCCCTTCAGGGATTTATATATATTCATAAGATCCCTTTAGAATCCTGAAGACCTGGAAGATTCTCAGGTCCTCAATTCAGCCCTTTCCCTTGAAGGGGAAACATCAGATGCCCAGAATTCCATCATGTAGAAGGAAGCACTTTTCCATACTAATTAATTACATTTCCATTAAATCCCACTATTAAGAGTAGTTTTACAAGGCATCAGGGCCTTTGGATTACAATCGAGAGATGTGGAAGCCTGGAGAACGTGAATGGGAGGCTGTTTTAAGACAAGATTCTAGCTATGAGCTGAAAGAAGTATCAAAAAAAAAAAAAAAAGAAAAATAAAGCCAAAACCAAGACTGAGCAGCTCTTCTTTACTATTTCCCCCTTTGATATTATTCAGACCAGTTGGATCCCAGCTTTCCAAAGTCTGAACCAGTCTTACTGGGGCTGGGATCAGGCCCCAGTTGCTGAACAGCAAAATAAGACGTAACATGTTCAGTCATGGAGGAGAGACTTACGAGGGAGTTGCTGGGGTCGCTCTGGAGGAAAGAAGTCTCCTTTGGGAAAGGCTCGTTCATCCTAAACACAAAATCAACATGTTAAAGAGAAGTAATTCAAGGCAAGAAATAATTTCTTAAACCACAGAAATTTAAAGTTAGCACAATCTTCACTGTATTTATCATTTTTCAGCAAAATAATCAGGATTAACCTTCCCTGATGGCATGAGTTGACATCACTACAAATTAGGGTAGCCACACATTTCCCCCCCCAGATTTCGAATCAACCTTAAACCGCACATCACCCCAAATCAGGAGCCCAATTACCACACCAAAAAGCAGTAGGAATTTGAACACACTCACCATTTTTACGTGCATTGGTCTGTCGAACAGCAGCTGCCCATTGAACATCGCTTTTGTTTCGTTAAGGATCATTGTTCAAGTACTAGAACCACACAAAGTCTTCGAGCTTTCACCTGGTGCAGAGTCAGAAACCGCCTCTCTCCAGGTTGTTTCTGAAGCTATTGTTCAGACTATCAAAAATCCTCCTGCCTTTCCCCAAAAATAAAAAGCTTCGAAAGCCAAATAACTGAATATTCAAAGAATGGCTTTGTAAAGTTAAAAACTCTTCTGATGAAGACTTCGTTCATCGACTCAAAAATGTGACTCCAAACCAGCCTGGGTGTTTAAATGTTCCACCAGGAACTTTTGCGTGTTTTCTCCCAATTTAAAATCACTAAAGCTCTCAACATTTCCACGTCAAGAAACGGCCAAATTCTGAAGCACGCCACAGAAGCGAAGCATGGGAAATTTGTACAAATCATGAGGCTTAACTTCTCAGACGCAGAATGGAATTAACATTCAAAGATAAATACTTTGGGAGGGGAGAGAGGGGAGTATTTTCCTCCTTTCCATACCAGAGCCACAAACTCAGACATATGCACACAGCAGTGTGTGTATTTGGTTGTCTGGGCTGGTTTTCATATAATTTAATTTTTTTTTTTTTTTTTAACCTATCTGAAACCATCACTGGCACAGCACAAGGAGACAGGGAACAGAGGTTTCTGTTCCAGGTCAAGCCATCCTACATTGCAAATGGATTTGCTGCATTCCTCCTCTACAGGGATTTCCTCCATCACAGGAATTTAAAGACAAATCGTCTTCTCAGAAATCACATTTTAATACTAGCTACAAGCTACAGACAGAAATTTACTATTTGGGTTAGAAAAACATCTATCCATGTGGGCAAGAGAATCCACTCTGGTAATGATTCTGAGCCAACAGTTCTTTCCAGATGGACTTTTTCCCCCATTTTTCCATTTTCCGTCCACTGCAACGGTTTGCCTTTGTGACGCTGCAACACCCTCGCTCGTAATCCTCCAATTTATATTTTCATCCTCTGTTTACTAATTTATTTGCCTACTATTCACCATCGTTACTCTTCAAGGATACATATGGCCTGAACGGCCTCTATCGCTTGCTCAAAAGTGACCGTGCCGATCCCACGACTTTTGCCATCTTTATCTTCTAGTATGTCTGCCCGAACCACGACGCCAGCCATGCTGAATACTTCCTTCAGCTTCTTCCAGCCAACCTTGTAATCCAGCTGGAAGGCAAGATATTGGAATTATTAGAAAGATTCCCATTCCAAAAAAAAGCTTCAGTTGTTTCCCTGATATTGGCAATCTTAAGAAACAAAGGGGTTTTGCAGAAATAGGATAAAATTTAAGTAAAGAATGCTACAGAGCTTAGAGCAATGTTCTTGGCTTCGTTCAAAAATACCAATTAACAGAGACCGTAACATGTAGGACACATCTTAATTTACAACTTCACTTGCACAGAGGCTGAAGGCTAGCCACAGAGTAAGTTACTACTCAAGTTTTACTGGAACAGAGCTGCAAGTCTAAGACTTTTCTTCTACCTCATGAGATTGAACTCGGTTAAGACGCAGACACTCTGTTCACAGATTACTCAGCACTTACATTTGCAACAAAGACGGTGCTCCCGAGTCTCCCTGCCTGGAGGGCGTGAATGATCTCGTTGGGTATGTTGGGATTGTTGAGTATACTGGGTGGGATATTGATCATGCCGGGACCTCCCGGGCCTGGACCAATACCCATTCCACCAGCAGCTGCCATGACCTTCTGCATTGCTCTGCGGGCATGTTCACCATCGGGATCCTGCCAAGACAGAAGCACCACGCTCAGCTCCCCCCACGCCCTGCTAAATGTGTGGGGGGTTAGGGGCATGACTCCAACAGTCAAAAAAAAAGGGGGCTCTCCCGTTATACAGGGCTATCTGCTCCCGATAATCTCCAACCAGCTACTTCATATCGCCAGCCAACAGTTTATTTCCTTCTAACCCTTTGAGTTAGCAAGTTCTTCCTGCTCATGCATTTCCCCTGATCCTGGAAGTGTTTAGGATAAACCTAAACCTCACCATTGTGGCTGTTCCAAAGACTGATAAACCCAGAATGGCACTGGAGAGGTTTTGGAAGACAAATGCCAACTAACTCCTGGCATCTTCCTAAAAATGCAACGAATCATTTACCCTGTCCTTGGAATTCTTTACAAGACAAGGTACAGAGTGTAAAATGTCAAGAAGATTGGGTCAGGCAATGCTTCCCCACCCCCACCCCACCCCACACTTTTAATGTATCCCCCTATTACCAGATAATCTCCCCCGATTTTAGGACATGCTAGAGAACAGGAGCATAGGATGAAGAATTCAAGGAAGGAAATAAGATTAATGATCGTCACTTCACTTTATACATTAAGCACCTTCCCAAGACAAGGTGAATTTATGTTGCTTAGGTTGGAAAGCTCACATTGTATTCAGTGAGTAAAATGCACCAGCACTGCAAGACTGCTGAAAAAGTGAAACGTCAAATAGAATTAATTAATCAGAAATACAGGTGCTTTAAAGATAAAAGCTCTTTGAGTTCATTTTAATCTTGATCCGAATTTTAGGATGAAACTATAGCCCATTTTGAAGCGAGGAGGAAGGACAGCTTTCACATGATTGTTTCAGCTACAGAAAATCGTAGTAGTCTGAGGTGGAGAACGCATTAAAGTGAATACAAGTCACTTCTCGGTTTCAACCCCCTATTTCACTGTTAAAATCGGGTATTGCTTAAAACTGGAATACCTCCAGAAAGTCAGGAGTGCTTGTCCTACAAACCAAAGCCTTCTGATGAGGCAAAGAGCTTTACCTACTCTGCCACAGGATTTTAATGATGTCAACTTGAAGGCCTTGACACTCCTCAGCAGCCAGACAGCCACCACAGAGGCATGTACCAGAGGTTGGCAAAACTATCGCTCATAGTCACGCACAATAAGTAAATTTACTCCACAGCCAGACTGGAGTAAGTGTTGCTGAAGTCCCTAATACTGGTGAACTGCTGCTTCTTTGATTTCAAGCATCATTTCTAGTCTGTCTGTGTCATACGGGCAAAAATAGGCAAGTATGGCAATGGTTTCATTAGGAGTTGGGCAAATTAACAACCATCTCTTCTCCTGGCCTGGTACCAAGGGGCAGCCTGACCGCCAGCACCAATTAATTAATTAATTAATTTCATTAATGGACATTAATGACGTGGCCCGCTCTCAACAGCTTTTTCTCTCAGGGACCCCTTAGACAAGCCAACACTCAACTTCCAGGTGCCAACTACGTTTTGCTAACCTTCCATTTCACCTCTTCATTGCTTTAAAGGGCAGGGAGAAGTTGATGGTGCTGAAAGATGGCTTGTGCCCAGAAGCCCAGTGCCTCCAGAATTACTCCCAGAATCTGCCAAACCTGAGAAGTGCTGCTACTCGTTGTCCCCATCCTTCTGACCAAGCACTCCAGAAGGGTGTTACCAAGGGCAGACCTTCCTCACACACATTCTGTACCTTACATAAACATCTAAATCTGGCGGGAGGTGAAAGATAAGATGTAAAGAAGAAGTTCTTCACTCTGAGGGTGGTGAGACACTGGCCCAGGTTGTCCAGGGAAGCTGTGGATGCTCCATCCCTGGAGGTGTTCAAGACCAGGTTGGATGGGGCCTTGAGCAACCTGGTCTAGTGGAGGTGTCCCTGCCCATGGCAGGGGGTTGGAACGAGATGATCTTTAAGGTCCCTTCCAATCCAAATCGTTCTATGATTCTATGATTAAGTGGGGAGGACACGACAGAACATGGGGCCTGCTTAGCCAGGAACACAGCTCACACCCCCTAAGGCCAAGCATCACTGAAGTGAGTCCCTTTATTTTTGGTCAGCTGAAATTTCAATACAGCTACAGGTTCCAAACTGCCAGAATGAAACTTGAAACGTGCCAGTAAAGAATTAACTCGCAGTACAGTTGAGGATGTCATACTGGTTGAGGATAGCGTTAAAATGGAAATAGAGCTTTGAACTATTTCGGAAACCAGCTTATTCTGTGGAATTGTTTGTGGAAGAATTCGTTACAAGGCAGAACTCGAACAGGAAGGCGGGCAAGAAACAAATACTCTTGCAGGTTTGTTCTTCAAGTTGCTACACAATAAACCTGCAGTTAAAGCCAAACCCTTCCTTTGTCTGCGTTCTGTGTTGCTGCCATCAGCACCTATTCCTTAAATCAAGTTTAGTCTTGATAATCACGTCCAAGCCCAAGTTCAGCAGTGCATGATGATGGTAAAAAAGGTTGACTGGGGTTTTTTAAATCGTATTTAAGTCCTGCCTTATGTCAATTATTGTGTGCAAATGAGTCAGCCGTAAATTGTGACTAAAAACTACCCCTTCACCTTCAAATTCAACATACTGAAAGAACAGATGCACGTCTTACTTCTTTCACTTTCAATGGTCTTCCACCAAGACTATGCTTGTTCAAAACCTCTGCAGCCTTTTTCATGCTTTCTTCCATCTTGAATTCAACAACACTGTGGGGATACAAGACATCTAAGAACATTGCTTATTTTTTTAAGTTTCCTCATTTCTTGCTATAAATTCAGAAGTGAACTTACGCGCATCCCTGATGAGATGATTTCACAGGCGAGTAACAGGGAGAAGAGGAGGGAAGAAAGAAGAAATAAAGTAAGTAAAAGCACAACACACACAACACTTTTCTTTTCTTTTTTTTTTTTTCCAAGTCAAATCACATTAGTTAGCCCTAATAGCGAAAATACACGTAATCTTACCCAATAAAGCCTTCAATACTTGAATTCCATAAGATAGAATTTCTTATGCATTAACAGGATTAAACTGTAGCTTCTGCAGTTGTAACAAACAGAACTAATTCCCGACTCTCCAAGAAAAATACCACACGCTTCATGTGACCTGCTCTTCTCTGCCGTACAGCAATGCCCTTGCCATAGTCTCTCACCCTACATCCATCTCCTTCGGTGCAGTTAAGCGTGCTCCTACGGCTTTTCTCCCTGTACAATACTGTCGCTGGACTAAAGGACTTGGGTACCTCTGAAGGCAGTTTGTGTTTAGGAATGGACTTTACTGGCACAGGAAGCGTAGTTTACAGAACCTGCTGTTGCGCACTGGCCTTACAAATTCAGCGAACCACTACAGTGACGTCTTCCAAAGCACAAGGATTACGTTAATATTCCGTACCACTCTACATGCTGCTAGGGTCCCTGGCTCGTTCAAACAGCCAACGCCAACTGAACACAGTGGAAGACCACCCTAACGCTGCTTACAAGCCCCAGCCCACCTCCTCCCCACCCCAAAAGAAGCTTTAAGCAATCCTATGTTATAGCCTCTAAGCATACACACTCTCTACCTTCCTATCTTCATTTCGTTCCACGCCACCATACAGTTACATTTGTCATGTAGAAAATCCACAGAAGAAATCTCTCAAACACTTACCCTTGACTTTCCTTCAGCGTCCATTAAGAGCTCCACGTATGTTACCTCACCAACTACAAATCAGATTCCAGACGACACATATACCAAGGGAGAAAAGCCAAGAAAACAATGGGAATTTAGAACAATCAACAACCGTGTATGGAGCCTCTGCCTTATAAGAAAGCCCAGAACACTCCATGTTCTCTAGACCACAAAACTGGACAATTACAGGTATGCAGTACAAGTTTTCAAAAAGTTAAACATGTTCTTGATTTTCCTCCACTTCAAAAGCCAGCTATTTCCACAAGATCGGTTTCCTTGATCTTTAGTACCCACTCATTACTTGAGGCAATCCAAATCCATGGGAAAGTCTGCAAGGACAAGTTTCCTTCCCTTTAGAGAGCGTGCAAGTCCAGAACTTGAACAGTTATTTGCTTTGCTCTGGATTTAAAGAGAAATTTCCAAAAAGGGGAGTCAGGCTGAACCAAGAGGCCGAGAGATCACTCCGCGCCTACTATTTCAGCAGGTTTTTTAGCCACAAGCTCATTTTTAGTTTCAGTAAGTAGTATTAAAGTCTGCCACATTTGCTCTCAAGATGAAATCATCTACAGCAAAAGACAAAAAGATGCTGGAGAACTACCCCTGCACCTTTCCTCACAAGATCAGGATTGCCTTTTTACGACCACGTAACCAGATCGTGTACCTCCAGAATACAACTACCGGAATGGCTGCTGCCTTTGAAGTGACTGGCATCCAGAAGAAGCATGGAAAAAATTGGTTTTAAACTTTTTCATTCCGGTTTTAGAAGTCCTAGCTTTTTTAAAGTTTAAGCCAGGAGGATTCCAGTGAAAGGTGGAAGGCAGAATTTGTGAGAAACCACAGGCCAGTCTGGATACTGATGGCGTACTCTCAGCGAGGGACTGGAGTCTCACCTTTGAGTCTAGCTCTTAGCGATGGCCAGCGAGAAGCAGAGGTGATCAGCCCAACCTCCCACAGGGCCAGGCCTTTATAGGACACCTCGTGTCACTCTGCAAAAGGAACATCCTGAAAGATCCCTCTTGGAGTTGGAAGGAAAGTAATGCTTAAGGAAATCATGACTTTAAAATCTTCATTGTTTATTAAAAAAATTAATTTAGCGGTATCAGCATTCCAGTCACAGAAGAGCATCTAGACAGGATAAACCAACCCTGCTCCATTCGTGGTTTCACGAGGATAGTGTTTGGGGCTGGCAGAGGCTCCCAAACAAGTCCCTCTGAAAGGGACAGGGCAGATGGGAGTGTTAATCACTACCTAACCAACACTTTTTGAAATAAACCCTAACAGACTGAATTCCATCCTGTAATCGGAACAGTCTGAGCTCACGCAGTACACACGGAATTGTTTCTGCGGAGTGAAAGGGACTGCTCTGCAAAGAGCCCTCCTGGACTAGTCCCTGGTGGCACGTGGTGGCCGGGCACCCCGTCCAAACACTCTGCATTATTACCAAGGTGTTCTGAAGCCATCCATCAAGAGCAGCAGCCAGTCCAACCAAGCTGTGATCCAGAATGCAAATGTGATTCAACAATTTATGTAGGAAGACACCAAATCCCCAGGTTACCTCCAGTTCAAAACCACTGCACGTCACAGAGCAGAAGCCTGTGACTTTGCTCCCAGTAACGCTCCAGAGCCCCAGGATCGAGGGCTCTCCTCTCCCAATCACTCCTCGAATTCAGCTAACTTCAGATCCACAAACACTTCCAAAGAAGTTTGCCGAGCTTGAACGTAACGTATTAAATATGATTTCACGTTTCTCTTTTAACAAATCTCTGACCTCTGAACCACAAGACTTCCAGGAGTCTATCACAGCAGCAATTGTTCAGCACTGGGAACCATCTAGTACTTGCCAATTTTGCTCAGTGCTTCACATTCAAGCCTTAGAGACATCTATTAAAAACTGAATCTACATCTTGAAGTAGCTATTTTCCTTCACGGGACATCTGAACTTCCTGAAAAGCCAAATTTTAAAAAGCAAGGAGAGGAGAACAACACAGTTTAACAGCTCAGTATTCAAGACACCACGTCCAGAGTACAGAACAACTGCATTAAAAATGCAGTTTTTCACTTGAAAAACATGTAAAACAACCCAACACAACACTTCTTCCAGGACACTATTGTTTGAGGCTGGCAAAGGAGATTTTTTTAAGAACCTGTGCTGGGTTATACTTAATTTGCCTTTTTTCTAGATCCCAAACCACAGTGTAGCAGAACATCAGGCACTGGGGATAAAGCAGCACGAGCAGCCAAGGGCAGCCTATGATAGCTCACAGGCAATTAAGCCGTGGAAAAGTACCAACTGCAGATGTCCACATACTAAACCCGCTCCAGAGAGCAAAACACATGCCCAGCGAGCCAGGCAGATTTCCTTCCTGCTAGAGAACTGCTGGCTTGTGTCAGGAAACAGATCCTACAGCCACAAGTGAAGAAATTTCATTCAAGCTCAAGAGACTTGTTACTTAAACTCAAGTTCATTACCAGACCAGCCTCCAAAGGGAGATAAAACTTGCAGAAAATCCTGGCTCTAAGTCAATGCAAGTATAATTAAGGAGCATGCTCCCCATGGTGTCTTTAAGACTTATAGCAGCCTGCTTTAATTCTTTTTCAAACCTCACACTTGAGATCAAGTTCAGAAACTCAGCGTTCCCTAAAACAAGAGATTAAAGCAGAAATTACTGCAATAACTAGAGATACAACCCAAAGGAATCTCCAGTGTTATTGATCACGACAGTCTTTCCCCGCCCCACCCCCCCACCACCTCTCAAACTTTATATCCACTTCCCAAAGTTTATCTGCACAGAAAATGAAGATGTTCAAGCCAGGCTGGTCTGTCAGAATTCGGACATTCTCCAGTGACTGTTCAGGAAGCTCAGATAAGCATGTCCATGACTTGAGGCAGAGCTCAGCCTCACCTAGCCCTGAAGACATGTCTGGGAAGTACCTGGATAACAAGCTCAGACAGAGATGTCAACTTTCAAGATTCTGAAGTTGGGCAATGCCATTTTAATAGCTAGCGACAAACCAAGCAGCTCTGAAAGGTGTGAAAGGTGCAGAGAGGCAAGTCTCGGCAAGAAGAGGAACGTAGGAACTGAAAAAGGGGTAAGTGCTTTACATCAGTTATTTCTTTGCCTCCAGGGTCTAAACGGAGCAGGAAGACTCTTCAGAAATTACCAAAACTATATGGATGCCCCATCATCTCCTGAAGTAAAGAACTAGAGGCAATGGGAGTGATTCAAGAGGACCCTGATAAGTCCAGCACGAGGCGATTCAGAATTGGTGACGGCTCCTCCTTCACTGACTGTTCAAAGCTCATGACAGGCAACCCCTAAAGCTACATGGGGGGGCTTGAGCTGGGGAGAGAGAAGAGGAACACCCTTTACACATGTACAAAGCTTTAGTTGAAAGGAGAGAAGAAAAGCGTTCTTCCCAAAGCAGAGACAGAGAAGAACTGGCAAGCTACAGTATTACAGCAGGGGAAGGGAAATCTCCCTTTGCATGAGAGAATCCAGAAAAAACACAAATAATTTTGGCTGTTTAAAAGTGCAGGCAGCAAAGATGGAGTGAGAAGGCTCCTTGCAGCCACTGCAGAAGGACAGTGCCTCCTTGAAAAGGTGGGTAAGGCCGGTGAAAACAGAGCAACTCATTAGTGCATCCATCGAAAGTAAAGAGGAACAAGTCAGATGTGGAACAGCACTTCCATGTTGCATATTCATCCTTTTTGGCCACCTAAAACTTCCGTCTGCAAGCACACTGCGACAGAATCCTGGGCACCAGAACCCAGGGGACTCCCCAGTAACTGCCATCTTCAGGTACTGGAGTAATAGCTCTTAGTATCCAAGTGACAAAAAAGTGCTCAACTACCAGCTGGGAGTGAGTACAATGGCAAGAAGGTATGAGATATATCTTTAGGAAGCCACAAGGCTCCAAAAATTTCTGGAGATGGTGCAAGTAAGCAGGCAGCACATGGAGTTTAGCAGCTGCTGCTCTTCATAGACAATTTAAGCCGGTAAAAGCTTCGTTGCTGCTTTTCCTCCCATCTGTTCCCAGATCCAGGATTCGCTAGGAAGACACACACATGGCTGCTCCACACCACAGCTCTGCTTTACAGAACCATGGTACAGCCGTGCCAATACAACGGCCCCTGGGGTATTCTGGAGTCTTCAAATGCACCTTGAGTGCACCAGGGGAGGTTTAGGTTGGACATGAGGAACAATTTCTTCCACAAAAGGGCTGTGAAGGGCTGGGCCAGGCTGCCCAGGGCAGTGGTGGAGTCCCCATCCCTGGAGGGGTTTCCAAGCCGTGGAGATGTGGTGCTGAGGGACACAGGTTAGTGGTGCCCTGGCAGTGCTGGGGGAATGGTTGGACTCGAGGGTCTTAAAAGGTTTTTCAAATAAAAACGATCCTATAATTCCAACAGCCCAGCCTTGACTGCAACTGCTCCCAGCTTTGCAACAGAGCAGAACAATTATTGCTTCACTTTACAGCTAACCTTCCTCCTTGTATTGTACGACATCTTCCTACTCTGGTCAGGGAGAAGATTTAAAATATAAAATTCTGTATTTCCTAAAGGAATCAATAAATATTCCCAATGCAAATACAAGTTCTCATCTCACTGCTGCCAACTGCCATGAAGTACGACCATTTTTCTCCCTAAGAGACAGAGTCACTGGTTGGGGACAGATTAAGACAGCAATTTAGCATTCCACCATGTTTAAGTTTAGACTCCAAAGCACCGCTGCCGCCTCCTCCTGAAGCCATTCACCAATGGCCAGTTATCGATGCTGATGACGTCAGTGTAGTAGACCCTTGGGTTTGTCAGCCAATACAAGGGAGTTTCAAACAAGAACATTTTTTTGCATTTCATTAATAACTCCATCATACTGCATACCCGTAATTGAGTTTCACCAACAAATACACTGAAATGACTGAACTCTTGAGAGAGGTGTCACCTTTAGAAGACTGTACGCATCTGAAAGGACCAGGTTGCAGAAATATGAGCGAACCTCAAAGCTCGTGTCTCCTAACCCATACTTACTGACGCAAACCAGCCGATGGAGGTGAACTCCTCCTACGTTCAGCAACCTGCTGCTAACAGCTTAAAGTCTTCCCGACTGCCAAGCGATGGAGCAGTCGTGGCCCGCCTATGGTTACCCTTTGTGTACGGATCCGTTTCACGTGCTCCCAAAACCTTGAGCGGTTGGCCTGTAATTCTTACACTTACAAACCAAGAATTCTAACGTTTAGATTTTGCCACGGTCACATTCCTGGTTCTTGGAACTACTATGCCTTGTATCAAGAAGTCCCGATTGAGCAAGTTCAAGCACAGCACGAGAGCACCAATTTGGTAGAAGTCGGTGACTAATTAGGATGAATCGCAACCACACAGCAAATCTAAACTGCTGGATTTTAACAAGCAGTCCCAAAAACCAAGAACAATGCTTCTCCATGTTTAGCATAACAAGCCCTGCAGACAGAACGGAGAGGTTTCAATGTTCCCCTAGGAGTATCTGCTGGAATGAGCAGCTGAACAGCAAGGCAGGAAACAATCTCACACCGGCCTTTTCCATCCACGTGAACTGGAGAGAAACCACAAGACACTTGGAACGGAATTCAACACAGTACTTAAAATTAGACATCTACACATAGAGATACGCCTCTTAACCAATGTATCTTGTGTAGCAAAGTGAAAGCAGAGTTTCAGGCAAGGGACCGTTCATAATTAGGGCCTGTTAAAGCAGTCTGTCAGACTGTAATTCTTCACGTTACAGAAAACCACTGCTCAAATCTCAAGCATCAACGTTGCACAGCCTCTAATTATAGAAGTTTCCCAAGGCTTATAGTCCTGAAGTTCGTTACACAGACTCAGTTCCGTTTTGCCTCCAAAGCCAAACATTTTTAAACCCTTTGGAAATTTGTTTTCCCATTCATTAGGCCACACCTTGTGAACACATTCATTATCATTCCTTCCCTAGCTCAAACACGAGTGAACACTGATCACTATTTTGCAAGACGTTTATGCCTGATGCGATGTATTTTAGAAGTGACCCACAAGAGCAATGGTTGTATTAGTTACTCTTAACTGATTTTGAGACATTTTAACCATGGAGAAGCCAGGTATTTTCTTGCCACTCCACTGCATTCGAGGTGACTTGAAAAGTACATTGGGCATCAGCTTAAAGCAACACTACATTTAGTCTTGTCACCACCTGAGAGTAATCAGCTCAAATTCTTCACCTTCTTCAGGAGATGAAGGTGCTATGGTCAACAAACGGAGGCAGCTCCATCCACATGAGATAGTTAAATACCAGTGGGGAAGAGAGAAAACAGCAGGAACAGGATTTCCAAAGCCCAAACTGTGTTGCAGCACATGCCAAAGCACAAATCCAATTTATTTTCGGGTTTTTTTTTGCAGGTCACCCTGAAATACATGTCACTGCTATCAAACAGCAATGGGGATCTTGATCTAAGCACAAATCACTACGCAGTTTGGGGACACAGCTAGATAGACACACACCAGATCAGCAATAAAAAACTACCTTTATTACCAAAAAGACATTCAAATGCTTCAGAAAGTTTTGTTGCACGTCAAGGCTAAAATCTGATAAAAGCCTCATTTTTTTTCCCCCCTAAGAAAAATTCTCGTTTGACTCTCCGCTGAATCACTAAGTGCCAACATGCCTATAAAGGAACTATCCATCTGGAAGGCTGCCAGGGAGCAGATGTTGTGCAACACCCAAGAAGGCTTCAAGAAGCCCTTTTACAGAACTCAGGTCGCTAAGTCCACCCAGAACTTCAACTCTTAAGGGTACACACAAAGTCAGCCACAAGTAAGAAGACAGCCAGCACTTGGCCACCTGAGTTGTACATTACCTTTCTCTTTGACCAGGTCTTTCAGAGACTGCCACTTGACATCAAATGGAATATTTGTAATAAAAGCTCGGTATCTTTTAGCAGGATTAGCATATGGCTCAAAGCGATTTCCTCCTCTTTTGACACTTTTCTCTTTTCTTTTTTCATTTTGGCTTGGTCGTTCACCTTCACTGCAAGCAAAGAAAGATAATCACACACGTTAACTACTCTGGCATTTGATCCACGGCACATCACCTCCTGCAACATAACTTGTTACATTCTTAAAACTGAGTCAAAACTTGCCAGGTTTCACCCATTCTGGTTATTTGCAGAACCTTTCAACCACAGCTGATGCACACAGTGCTGATGCTACACAGTGTGCTGTATCAAAGATTTCCTAGTAGCAGATACCTTAGGTCCTGAAGATCCACCATTTTCTCCCACATTTATCCAACCTCACCACAGTTTTCCATTTCATAAGCTGAAGAACGCCAACCAAGCCTCACTGTCTCCTTGTGATGCTCCAGACCAGACGACCATCCTATTTTCTCCTTAGCCACTATACTACTTAAACACCTTGAAGTCAAATAACACACTGACCCACCAGATGTGTAGTCTTACACTAGAAGGATTTTAATGAACTACTCCTGTATCTTAACTAAACGCTCAAGTAAAAGGCTCTTACATAACACCACTTACCCCTCGCCCCCTCCAGTACAGTTTTTAGATAAAATATTCAAAGCCTCTGTGCACTCTAACAAATACAGTTAAAAGAACTATTTGATATTGCAGATTACCAACTCTAACAGGTCAAAATTTTAAGAATTAGAAACGAAGACTCCTGCTCAACCATCAGGTCTTATCAGGACACAAACACCACTAAATAGCAGTATTTTAAAAAGCAGGACAATTAAATGCTTCAGGCTCAGCCTGACGTGATTTCCTTAACAAATCCCTTTAATCTCCATGTTCACTCTGTGCTGGGTGAGAAGATGCAGAAATATATCTTTAGAAAGATTTCATGAGAAGACCTCAGTCAAAAATGCTGGTAAAGTTTCTAAAACTTCTTTGTGTAACACACACTGAGCTTTGGCTCAACTTAAGACCCACGTAACCTGGCAAAGTCCAAGCCACAGCAGAAGTTCTGCTTCTGATACAAACACTCTTCTGCATCAACACTGCCCTGTGTCAAAAGAGACAACAGGTTCTGCATGTAAGTTATATGCCGGAGAAGAGATCTATAAAAACCAGGAGGTTCTTTAGTTATGCACAATATTTATTTCACTAAAAAGTGAAATTTTTAGACTTTCCCTTGTTTAATTTTAAGATTCTTGACTAATAATAATTTTTAAAGATTCAAAAAATAGGACAACCCTTCTATCATCTTAAATTTCTGTTTGACTGAAGAAATAACACAAACTTTAGTGCTTGTGTTAAAAGCCACACTCAGGTTTTTTAGTTATCCTCAAACTGGATCTGTTTGCACTCCCCTGGGTTGAACCGCTGTATAGAAACTCTTCAAAGCAACGCAGTACAATGCAGACATTTTTTTTGCAATCCTGCATTTAAAGCTCCCAAGTCAGCTTAAAAACACCTCGAGCTTTGATATACCCGTAAAGAACTCAAACAAGCCACAGCACCTGCCATTAAAGACAAGCAACACGTTCTTTATCATATAGAGGGTAACAAAATCCAGTCAGGTTAAAAGAACGGACAAAGAAACCACTTCAGCTGCAAAGTTGTTTGTTTGGTTTTTTTTTTTTATTTCTTTTGCAGGATTTAACACCATCTCCATGGGCTTCAAGCACTGCAAGACCAAGAACAGGCAGGCCAGGTCCACCAAGATCGCTGAAGAGATGTGGTTACCAAGTGTTAGAACAACTGAGAGTTTCAGGCTACTTTTAGAGGAGTTCTGGACAGCGGATGTGGAAGGAGCCCCACATCACCCCCAACATACAGGCCTGTGAGTGTCTCTAAGACAGAAAGGCAAGTGAGATGAAATTCCTACAGCAGCTTTGCCCATCCCAGTAAGGAAGCACTCAGGGTGGCTGTGATCCCTTTACACCACAGCTAACGCAAGATATACAGAAGATAACACATCTGAGTAGTTATTTGCAGAAGATAACTTTAGCTACTCTACTTTTTTCCCTTGCGTTACGGAACTGAGATGCTTCATCAAGCTGAAAAGAAGAACTCTCCCATTTGTGATGTGTGTAGAAGGAGGAACCGAAAGGGAAGCTCTTCTCCAAAGAAACAGACCATTACACACTTTCTTCTACAAGATTCTTTAAACACGCCACCCAGACCACACAAGTGCCCCAGAAATCACTAAGAATCAAAATCCAGCATAGGCAGATGCCTCTTCCTGCTCCACAAGGACAATGAAATATGCTCACATGAACCTTGACATTATTGTTAGCTTTGCTGCACGGAGCTTGATATTACACAGAGAATTGCAACGAGAAAGAGATAACCTCTCTGGAGAGACTCCAAATATAACAAGAGCCAGGGGGGGAAAAAAAGAAAAGGAAAGAAAATCAGAACACAGTAGACCTCTTTACTTATACTTCCAGGAATAGTCTCCTCATACACTACAAATTCCTGACTACATATTACCTCTGCCACAGTCGCCAAGAGCAAGCTTTGAGGTGTAAACAGAATCCAAGACATGAATATCCTCCATGTATCAATGAGTCACCATGAGGAGAGAAGATGATGGAAAGATCCTTCCCCAGCCCTGGTGAACATATGACATGTCACCACATCCCGTGTCATGGTGGTACTGTGATCCCCACCCTCCGCTCCTCAGCAGCCACGCCTGCCTCTGCTTGGCAGAAACGGTTGCATATGTCAGGATTTTTTTGGTTGCCAAAAAGCACAGTTTAACTATTTGGTCCCAAAAAATGACACTTGGACGCCTGCCTTCCTGGTCAGGTGAAGCACAAGCCACAAACTGGGGTAGATAAGTGCAGATTTTCAAACTGAGACACACCACCAGCTCCTCACCAAACCCATATCACCTCCAATTAACTACAGACCATCGAGCTGGCCTTAGTTATTCAGATGCGCCAGCCCTGGGTCAGCCAAGCAACATGCCCAGGCGTGACAGCCTGAAGAAACCGGCCGCCGGACTGACACACAGCAATGAAACACACCTCAGGAACAGCAGATAAGGACAGCTGACCTCAAGCCTTAAACATTACTCACAGAACACCAGGTTCAAAATGCTGATTCTTATCTCCAAGGCAGTTACGGCCTGGGGCCAAAAATTAAGTGAAGAAAACATGTTCTTTATTCTACGAATTTGGTATTAAAAACAGCTTTGCTCACCATGACATTTTCCAAAATGAGGTTAACGTTAGCATACGAAAGTGACAAACAGTTCAAGCATTTTCTGCTTGTACAACCTTACATTTACAGACCTAAAATTGTAACCACTACAGATTTTTTTCAAGTTTCTGTAACAGTCTATTGACATCAGCGACACAACCCTTACTTGGAGCCTGGCATCACCTTCAAGCTCTCACTCTCGATTTACCCAACTCATCAAGTAAATCATCAACCAGGAAACAGAGCACATACTTTGCTCCAAATGCTGCAGGAATATGAGACGACTGCCCGAGAAGACCTTACCTATTACAACCTGCCATTGACAGAACAAAAATTAATTTAAAACACCAAAACCCACCTCGCTAAGACAGCCTATATCTCTATGGGAGGGTTTTAGCTACCCACTAAGGCCCGGCAGAAACATTTGCTAAGCGGGATAAGCAAAGATCCCCAGGATCTCCATGGCCGAGGACCATCAGGCCCTCAGGACGAGCGACCGGCGCCCTCCCCTCTCCTACGTCAGACGGCGGGAACCGCAGCGGGTAGGCCGCACCCCGGTTCCCAGGGCGAACAGCGGCCCAAACCCCAGTAACAGCCCTAATCCCAGTCCTGGCCCCGCCGATACTCTCGCTGGGCAACGGTGGCG